>CAJFCP010000110.1:1228112-1313283 GCA_904066005.1 Synergus itoensis | reverse complement strand
CAACAGGAAGGATTTCCTTATGTCTTAGAAGGAAGCTTTCTTGTTGAACTTCAGAAAATACTTCCTCTAGACATTCCCTTAGGGAATAGTAGGATTCACAGATCCACTACTTTAAAATCAATCGATTGATTAAATTATCTGTAACCTATTTTTTTCATTTTATCAAATATTAAAGAATCCGATTTCACCTCCAGGAAAAACTTTAGACTCAGTGTCTTAGAAAATTTAAAGAAACAAAAAGTTTATATCTGATTTTATACTCAAATGAGCCTAACATTTATTACATTATAGTAATTTTCTAAAAGTATGTTTATTCAAATGTTCCTTATCTAAGGGAAAAGTTTTGATAAAACTTTTACGTAATTGGAAACTTCAATTTTCTCGCTCCACATGACGATCTAATGAAACTGATCAACTGTATCAACTGTATAGTATTTCCACTTTCAGTAAGTTAGAACGCACCATTTACCAACTCAGACTTTATTTCTCGCTTTTATTGGATACTTTCTTACAGATGTTTTAAGCACATATACCCTTTACCAATTATCTTTACTACCCAAGAAAAGTTAAATTGTTATTATTACGATTATTTTTTGTTTTCTTATTGTTATAACCCAAGTCACTTTTAATTTAAACTTTTTTCGAATGTATTTTAAACAATTTATTAGGTAAATTATAGAAGAAAAAAAATATTCCTTGATTCAGGAATAAAGCCAAGTTTCTTGAACAAAAATATTTTTCTGCAGTTCAAATAAACAGTGATATAAAGTAAATCTTGACAGTTAAATCAGCGATAGAATCTTTGCATCGGTTCGTTGAAGATTTAAGTATCAGTAGCAACCGTTATCGAAGTTGGAATTTTCGTGGTGCTTTTATGGGATCTTTTATCCGTTTGCGAAGTAAACGACGACAGAAAATGGGAAAATATTACTTTAATGGAATACACGCTGAGAAATAAAATTGTGCTCTTGTTTTTATTCGCGGCTCTACCTTTCAGCACTTTTCTCTGCTTTATTCCTTTACTTTGGTCTTCGCTTTCCATCTTGGAATGTATAAAGCCGAATCTCACAACCCTTGAAAGAGTGAATAATCGTATTCGCGCCACGCACTGAAAACGTGTTTTTGCATCTGTTCTAGGACCACGACCTTCTGAGACTTATGCAGTGACCTCAAAATTAGCTGCAAGCCTTTTGTAAAGCGAGAAAATATATTAAATTGGATATTTTAGAATCGTTCCGATCTCTCTCTTGTATTTTTTTCTTCTTTTATTTTCCTATATTTCATTCTCCATTTCAAGTACTGTAACTATAGTCATACTAAATATTTACTTCATTCCTATTTTTATTTTTTTAGTTTATTTTTATCCTCGTGCTGAGTAAAATTGGGAAAATATTTTAGATACTAAATGAGTGCTCTGGAAACTCAAAACTACATTTTAATTAGTGTGAAATAATAACTATAGTGTTTTTCAGTAGAGAATAGGAATTCACTATCCGCTGGGAAAAGGGAGGTTTTGCTAAATGAAACACTGGAATAGAAATCAGCGCACAATCCAAGTTACAATCCTCAGCTTTCATCCTTCCATTCACTCGGTTCCATATCTATAAGAAAGTTCTCTATACAGTCGAGAAATCCTTTCACAAGCTTCAAATTCAGCTTCAAAAATAATATTTCTGAGAGAGTCGAATATCAAAGTGGCTACAAGATTCAATTTTTTCATTTCCTTGACTTTTCCTCGACTTTCAGACAAATTTCCGTGTCAGAAAAGTATAAAAAATGCGAAAAAATTTTCAGTAATAATACTATTGAAATTTTTGAAAAATTTTGTATAATATAATTTTTTTTTAATTTACTATCACTTCACAACACTTAAAATTCGTAAAAAACTCTGGAAGAATGATATTTTTAATTTAAGCGAGGGGCAGAGTAAAATAATTCGGTTTGGAAAAATGGAAAAGGAAAGTTTTGTCGATGAGAAAGGAAAGTATGATAGAAAAGAGTATGGTGTGAATTTTTAATGGCGTGACAATAACCTCAGGGAATCTGAGGGTAAAGTGGCTGGAATTTGAGACGTTTTACTGTGTGGAAAACCGTCAAAGGAAAGCATCTCAAATTACTTCCATCGGGACAAAAGGGCTTCGGGGTGCATAAATCGATGAGCTGAGTTAGAAAAGTGCAGACAGAAAGAGAGGCTGATGCTTCTGGCACTTGGTATCCTGTGATGTACGATTTTCTTGGCAAACCACAGTGGCTAACTTTTTCTGACTTTTCAAATGTGTCTTCACATGTGGAACAGTAAGTACTCTTTCGAACTTAGAAAAGATACTGAATTTCTACGAGAGCGAAAAATGATTTAAAAGTATTTTTCTGTCTCTGTGAAAAATACAATTTTACTTCAATTTTATATGTGGAAATTAGTTTAAATATGATTAAAATTGTATTTTAAGTAATATTTTGAGAGAAATTATTTTTTGATGATTAAAGAATTATTAGAAGAGTTTAGTTTTCCAAGAAACCTTTCTAGTTCTGCAATATCATTTTTTCAAATCCAAAGAAAGACAGTTTTTCAACGTTTTTAATATCTTTTCCAGAAAGAGATTCTTTAGAGATTGAACTCGAAATATAAAAAGGAGGTCAAGAAATGAAGAAAAGCACAAAATATCGATTTATCTCCAAATTGAAAAGTGGTCAAAGGAAAGTCAGTGACCCCAAATCTCTCATAATAATTCTCGTTTTTAAAGAAACGATATCTGATGTATAGTAGTATTTTTCATTTCTGATTGAAAAAAGCAATCGAGAGAAGGATTTTATTATGAGATGGAATAAATTTTATACAATACAAATGAAAAAGGTTATAGCAAAAAAGAGATATACGGAAAAATAAACTAGAATCAAGAATGTATTGAAAAAGACTCTTCGACTAAAAAACAAAGTCTTCATGGATTATTTTCTCGTTCTCTTATAATTTCCATCATCATATTCTCATTACGAAATTTCTCACGAAGGAACAAACGTAATTTTTCTTTCTTTAGCGAACTTTTAAGCTACTTTTAATTAGTTCTATGTTTTGCAATCCTCTCATTTTTATCTCATTTCTCAACTCTCAATATTACATTGATTTAAACAAAGTCTCGACATCAGTTCGGATTTTAATTTAAAAAAAAAAGTCGAGTTTCTTTCGCGATCTTAAAATAGAGTAAATTTAGAGGTGGAGCGACAACCTCGCACCCTTATTTATCGTTTTTTCGATGCTCACAGGGGTTACACAGAGGGATGATGCAAAAAAATTCTATCGCTTATCGAAGCAAAAAGAGCCTCTCTGTAAGTAACAAGTTTCATCGAGGACCTCTCATCCCAAACTTTCACGGATACTTTTCGCTCAATATAGTCCCAAGTTTGACCCTTTTGGCACAAATTTCCATTCTCTGAATCATCTCTGTTTTTCTTTCTTCCCTTTTTTCTTCTTAAGTCTCAAATATTGTAATTTCACGTTGAAAGGTTTTAAAGGATGAGTTGGAAGGTTTAATTGTCTTTCGATATATGTTTATATGTCTATGTATGTATGACATAAGTACATATGTTTTCTATCGAAGCTTTTAAGCCGATGGGAATACGTCAGAACCCGAAAGCTATAACGCAGACTATTCAAGTTTAAAGGTGGCCAAGGAGAGCGATTCGCGAAAGGCTTCTGGTACATAGTATTTATGTGCGCCTGAGGAGCTGTTCAAACCTTACTCGAGACGAGTTTAACCAAAGTTCCTTTTTTTTTTTTACATATTTTATTTATCTGGTAAAAAAATTCAAGAGGGAACAATTTTTCCGAGGATCATTCAAGTGGAAAAGTTTTCAGATTTTAGGAAAACAGTCAAGGTCACATGAAAATTTGTTTCCAAGATATCAGGGTGGGTAAAAAAGAACCTTTGGCAAAATTCAATTTTAGTTCTGAGTGAAGGTTTCTTCTCAATAAAATTCAGAATGTTTAAATATTTTCTGACGGATGAGAGCTTTTTTTTCTAAGAGTTTCTGATTGATTGCAATTTCTCTTAAAACATAATTACCACCGAAGTTAAGACGTTCAATCTGTTAATAAAGTTATATCATAAATAAATTGCGAGTTTAGAAGCGAGTTGTAGAAGCGAGATTGGGAAATTAATGAGAACATATTAGTTGCGTCAAACATTTCAAAGGTTCATACAACTATAGGATAATAATAAATGCAATTGAGGAGGAAGTTTGCAACTTTCAAGATGTGACTGCGTATTACAAAGTGTGTAAAACCTTTGCAAGGAACTGAAGTTTCGCAAGCAGATGAAATACCTAAGTTTGCTCATTTCTTACTAGCAATGCCCTTTTAGAATTTCCAAACAAGTTCACAGCAGTTTCGAGTTGCAATGTGTACTTGAAATATTTAATAAACAGACGCATAAGAAGAATAAATAATGAATTATATTTCTAGAGCCTTTATAATATTTACCTTTAAATAAAAAAACGATTTTTTAAATTCGGAAGCTCATGCCAAATGAAGAATTAAATTACGAAATTCTGTTGAAATATCAAGAGAAGAAATTCAGTTATAGAATCTAAGAGGAACACAATACAAAGAAAAATTAAAATAGTGACAATGTAGAATACAAATTGTATTTTTTCACAAAGAAACTAGGCAAAGATTCCCGTTTCTGCCTTCGGCATCTGGGAGATACTTCTTTATTTATGATTAATCCAATCATATCATATCTCTAGTGACGAGAATATCAAAGGGTGAAATAGCTCGGAGCATCGAACGCTGGAAATTCAGTGTATGAGGAAAAGTGTTCGGAAATTCAACCCCAGATGGCAGGAGCTTGTAAGCTCAAGCTCAACTATTTCTTATCATCCTAGAAAGAGCTTTTTTATCTTCTCTTTTCCTTGAGCCATACATTCCTAAAAATCGACATTCGACACTCTATCTTCAGCATGTATTTTATTTTTTGTTGAAAACGAGAGTGGAAATTCAGAGTTGCAAAAAAACTCCCTGCTTTCAATAACAGTATGGACTATTTAATTGTTGCTATTACTTTTTCCCGCATGAGAATACAAATAAAAACAAACTTCTTGCCTTCTATAATTTGACTCGGTACGAAAAATAATTAAACTTGTATTTAAATTTACTCGCAGTAAATTTAAATACAATTGAAGTTATAGGTGACATATATTTCTTTAATGCAGAAAGCGGATTTTTCTTTTTGAAAGCTTCATCATCGTGATATAATGAGCTTATATAAGAAAGCTATTCTTTTAAAAAAAGAATTCGTTTTTTACGTCTTTGGATCCGAGGATAATACGATCTTATCCAATCTCATACAATATACATGAGAATGCATAAAAAAAATTATAAACGATACAAGATTTTTCCCATTAAATTCGCTTTTTCTCCTTAAGATTGATTTTCTTTTTTTTATCAGGAGAGGATAATAAACTAGCAGAAAATTAACTTTATAAAATTAAATCGCGTATAAAGGAAGTCTCTAATTTGTCAGTGAATCCATAAAAAAGTCTTTTGCATTTCAGAAACGACTAACCCTTTAAAAAAAATTTGAAAGTCTTTTCTTTACTTGGGCAAGAAGCTGGTGAATTTTGACTTGGTAATAGGTTCAGAGATTATTCAGATACGATTTTCAATATTTTTCTAACCCTCAGAGAAAATGCGCGAAGAAATCCTCTAGTTCATAATCTTATTACTTCAATTTCTGGGTACTGAAAGCTGCCTAGTTGTACCGGATGCCTGACAATTTTCGCTTTCCTGTCAAGGAATTTCCGCAATGGCCAAGACTAATTAATTTTATTCAAAACTCTTATATCAGAATGCAATTTAAATTTAAATTTGGATTAGAATTAAAAATTTTTTTTAATTAAAGTTATAATGTGGTAGAGATCAAAGTTCTTATATATATCATAACTTTAAACACATAATTTTATAATTCTGTGACGTGTACTACTTATTTAATAAAAAGACAAAAGCTTTGCTTAATGGAATATTAAATTGCTCAGAAGATATCGGTTTCTTATTCAAGAATATTATATTACATATATTATAGTAGAGTAGATATAGTTTCCAGGTTCTTTGACCTAATCTGCTTAAGGTTTGAGCTATTCGTAACTAATAGCGAAACTTGCGGTACCTCACAATTTAGATAAAGTTTAACTTTAGTTATACGCAATCACTAATTCAAGAAAACGAAGTTAACTGGATCAGAGTTCGGAACCAATTTAAATAACAAAAAATACCTTTACCGATTCTATTTTATCTATTTGTTGAATTCTATTACGAAAAAATAGATATAACCACATGTAATATGTCGTTTTTGTGGTTTTCCGATTATATGTCCGAAATTCAGAAACTATTTCATTCGCACGAAACTGTCAATTCCTATCGGTTGGAACAGACCGCAATGTCCAATTTACTCAATGGTCGGATCATTGATTGGAAAAATTGTTCAGTGTAGCAATATCTGATTTACTAGAAAACAAGGATTAAAACTTTTGTTCAATTTGTAGGAATTAATTGCTGAAAATAATTGGCCAGGTTCGAACATTACGGGGAATGGCGAAAAACAAATAAATACTTTTAAATCTCAACCTGGAATTATTACCTTTAAACTTATGCGCCCATACAGAAAACAATTTTTTTGAATTAGAGAAACATTTCTTTGATATAAGGTCAATGAAAAAATTTCTTTGAATCAAAAAAACTTTTTTTAATTCAAAGAAACTGTTTTCTGGGTGCGACAAAGTTATTTTAAAAATGTGTTTAACATTTTTCTCTACTCTTATTTTCGGCTGTAATTTTTCAGTCAAGGAAAATTCCTTGGTACCAAAGAGGTAAAATTTACATAGACATTGACAAGGACGTTTAAGGCTCTTACATTCTATGGAAGGCGACTGAGCGAAAACATATTTTAGGCGCCAGCCAGTCGCTTTATAAAGTGAAAACATTTTTCCAATACTTGAAACTGCCAGGTCATAAAAAAAAAACAGACTAGGTTGGCACTCCCAGGTGTAAAAGGACGAAAACTTGATTATTTTATGATTCAGGATCGTTCATTTTATGAGCAGAATTTTTTCCTATCCTTAAAAAAAAGACAATATAAATTTTTCCTTCGAATTAAATTTTACTTGATAAACAAGTATGTACAAGCTGATGAAAATTAAACAATTTTAATTTAATTCACGATATTGTTTGCCAAGATTGTATTCTTAATTCAGGCCTGAGTAAATTAGAAAAAGCAAGAAAAATTCATAACGACCAATCTTTCGAAGAGTGAAGCAAGGTCATACAATTCATATTTCCTCGAGGGTATTTTAAAAAATGAGGTTTCGTTATGTAGGGAATGAGATTATCTGCAGACGAATAATAGCAGGGGAATTGCGTCGAAAAGTCAGGAAAGTTTATTGGGCTGTTCAAAAATGTCGAGTATGAATAAAGAGTGGACATAAAATATGAAATTCAGCGAATAATTCAGTACGCTTTCACAGATATTGAGTATAGGAGTCTAACATTTTTTCGTACGTTAAAATCGGTAATGACGTGGCAAAAAAGGGAGTTGAAATTATTGAAAGAGTAATTTCTTGGATTAGTGTAGATCATGATAAATTAATACGAGAATTTTTCTTAAAATTTAATTTAAATTGAATTAATTTCGATTTTTCTAACTGTTGAGAGACGCAATATTTTTACAGCAAATATTATCAGGAATGAAATAAAAATTAATATTATAATTTAATTTTATATTAAATTCTTAATATTTGTTTATATTAATTTCGAGATAGTAATCGGTAAATAAAAATTTGTAGACCATGAATTTAGTCGTAAAAAGAGCGATAAGTGTGAAATGAAGCAGACTCGATTACGACACGAGGGAGTGACTTTTCGTAGATTTATAAGCAAAGGGAAGTGCGTTGATCCATAAACAGTAATTTAGACTAATAGGTTGCGCTCAACACTTCCCACTTAATCGAAATTCGATAATAAATTAATCACTTACCTCAGATTGAATTCAAACATAATTTGGTTAATTTCTATCATTATTATATCAGAATTATTCATAAGACTTGTGACACTTGAATTTTGTTATACCTAACAGAATAGTTAAAGAAGCAAATGAAAGAGAACAAATTAAAAAAAAAAAGAAAAAAGATTTTCTAATTACTCGTTAAATTCTTAGCTCTCTTAATTTTATCGATCCTTGGCGACGTCTCGCTATAAACAGAACGAGAAATTTTATAGTTCTCGTTGTGAACTAACAATAAAAAAAATAAGATTCTGGAAAAAGTATAGGCTTAGTGGAAAAGTCATTTTTCAAGTCGACGTCTAACTTCAACTTAATTACTTTTCTCACGAAACCGAATCGCTGGTGTGTTCCACTTTTTTCTTTTCGGAAAGTAAACTTAATCTTACATTATTCAACGGAAGAATGTCTGAGGTTATTTTCCAAGTTTTCTAATAAACGACTTTCTTTATAAAATATAAATATATTTTTTTCTATATTAACTTTTAACTTTACCGAGTAGTATTTTAACGATTTTTGAACTGTTTTTAAGGGACTGAAAGTGGAATAATTGCATCTAACTTTCCTTAAACTAGTACTAGCGGAAAACGAGAAAACTTGTCATTTAAAAGGAATTTCGTCCTAAAGTTTGATTTCCCCACAAACGGATGCTGATTTCAGAACGTATAATGGAAATGATATGCAAACTTACTTGTGGGACTGGGAGTTAATCCCTGCATGGTGACCTTTACATGGATGCCATATCGTTGAAAAAGTTCCAATTTTGGACCTCTAGTACTCTTTTGAAGCATGTTGGTCGCTTTCGTCACTGCTTTTGTATATTCACGAACTCCAAAAGACTTGTATGGCACTAGTAATCCGACCTAAAAAAAATTTATTATTATTAAAAAGAATTAAACTGAGAATTTGTATTTTCTTGAACTTAGACTTATTATAAAAAAATACTAGTAGATTTTGTCTTTTTATTGCAATGATTTGTACCCGAACAGTGACATTATTTGGGAAGCGATATCTTCATTTATTTTTCGAGAGAGGAAAACTTTCTGATCCACACTATGAACATCCTCAAGAAAAGCAACCTCATCTCTTACAGAAGTGATATTTTAACCTTCAACATCTATTTATTTGATATCTTTAATCAAGATCCAAGTGTCTTAAACTCTAAATTCCTCCTTTACATTTTTCGATCTTACTAAAAGGATTGAAAAGTATTATATACTATCCTAAAAAATATTTTCCACTCATGAAGCAATTATTAAATTAATCCACTCTAATCCCACGAAATCAGAATATAATGTATCCATCAAACACTGGGAATACTATTCCGATTGCTAGGATTATAGGCTACACAATGGCAGTTAGAATTATATCAAATAAGACATTGAATTGCAGTCAAAGTAAATAGAATTACAGCCAGGAGTGTATCTGTGTACCCCTTATAAAGCAAATAATCGATCAAGTCCACTTGTTGCGCGTATTGATTGTCAAGATTAAGTTCTCAATTCTTGAACCTGTATCTGATGCCTTTCAAAAGTATCAACATGGTTTTGTAGCTGAATGCTCAATAGCCTCAATAGAGTTAACAGAATTCAACAAAGAAGTTTAGAGACTCTGTGCTGAACTAAACGCTTCTGTCCCATTACACATTTTCGAGATAGGGGATCGTTAAATAATTCAGGATCTCTTCAGAATCACAAACTCTATAGACTCTCCAAAGAACACCGAGTGCTCATTAATATTTTCCGTTTCAATTGTCAGGAAAATGAATTTTTTAGAGCATAATCATAATTCAGCGAGCAATATGAACATAAATTCTTCTGCTGGTTTTTGTGATATGAGGAAATTGAACGAGATGGAAACAAACAACCACCCTTGAGGATACATAATATTTCATCAGAAAATTTCTTATGAGAAAAATTTCTTAGAAAAATTTCTTTTGAAACATTGCGCTACCAGAGACTGAAATTTTCTAGTTGCTATGAATCAGTGATACTATTTCACGGTTATGTTCTTCCGGACTACTGTCGTAAATTCTCGAGATTTCCGGCAATGCAACTGCATTTTTATCACACCATATCCTTTACAAGATACTTGATTCGGTGCTTCCAACGTGCGACACTTTCTTTCACTTTATCATAGAGTTCTTGAAGCTCCTCTTTCCCGAGCTGATATGTATACACGTTAGAATTTCGATGCTTTCGCTGAGTACAAAAATTAATCAGCTTCCGAAATGACAATAATAATTACGTCAATCATCGGTGTATTTTCGAGAAAGTATTCTTACGTTGATTTAGAGAAATGACTAACTGTGATAAACCGCTACTTGATATTAACTTTTCATACCAATTAAATAAATATTGGGTTCAAGAAACCATTGAAGATATTTAAATAGTCATTCAACCGGCTGCTTTCTCAAATACTAACGTAAAGTCTACTGTACTAACGAACTCAATAGGAAAGTTCAGAGATAGAAACTTTTTCACACGTACATTAGTTCGAGTCCAAGGAAAAGAACTTTTGTAGGAATGAAATTGCTCAAGTTCTTTCTTGTCACATCCAATCATTTTTAAAAATGTCCAGATACTACTGAATTGCCTTAATAATATTTTTCAGTCTTCAAAAAATGAATTGAATTGCTTAAGCTTCTTGATATTTTAAATATTTAACAATTATCACTCCTTCTGTTTGAGGAGTTTCGACTGACTAAACATAGACCTTTACTACTGCAATCTCATTGTCTGACCACATATTGATATGTACTACTGGCTCAACTTTGACTGATCATACATTGATGCGTACTACTGATTCTGTTGCAGGAGTCTTAACTGACTAAATATCGACCTTTACTACTGCCTCTACGTTGGCCGACCACACATTGACATGTACTACTGATACTTCCCGGCTCTTTAGCACTTAATAAAGTCATTTAAAGACCTCTATCATATTACAAAAGTTTTGGCAGACAAAACATGGGTCTTTACTACTATCTCCTCGTTGGCTGATCATACATTGACTTGTACTACGTACTCCCTCTCCTCCCACCGTCAGAAATTTCTACTCTCTATACCACCCCTGTTTGAGGAGTTCTGACTGACTAAACATAGACCTTTACTACTATAATCTCATTGCCTGACCACATATTGATCTGTACTACTGGCTCAACTTTGACTGATCGTACATTGATGCGTACTACTGATTCTGTTGCAGGAGTATTAACTAACTAAATATCGACATTTACTACTGCCTCCACGTTGGCCGACCACACGTTGACGTGTACTACTGATACTTCCCGGTCCTTTAACACCTAATAAAGTCATTTAAAGACCTCTATCGTATTACAAAAGTTTCGGCAGACAAAACATGGGTCTTTACTACTATCTCCTCGTTGGCTGATCATACATTGACTTGTACTACGTACTCCTTTTCCTCCCACCGTCAGAAATTTCTACTCTATACCATCCCTGTTTGAGGAGTTCTGACTGACTAAACATGAACTTTTACTACTGTCGCTACATTGTCTGACCACACATTGACATTAACTACTGACTCGACGTTTGCTGACCCTACATTGATCTGTACTACTTACCCCTCTTTTCTCATATTCGGAAGTATATTACAAACAAATATTACTCTTTTTGTTCAGGAATTATGATTGACTAAATATAGGCCTTTACTACTGACGTCGTCTGACCATATATTGACATGTTCTACTGATACTCTTCGGCCCTTTAACACCTAATAAAGTCATGTAACGACCTCTATTGTATTGCAGAAGTTCCGGCGAACTAAACATGGACTTTTACTACTGCCTCCACATTGTCTGGCAACATATTGACATGCCCTACTCACTCAACATTGGCTCACCCTACTTGGATCTTTACTACTGACTCCCCTTTTCTTCTCACACTCTGTTGCAGGAGTTTAACTGACTAAATATAGACCTTTACTAATGCCGTCGGATAACCATATATTGACTTATACTACTGATACTCAACGGCCCTTTTACACCAATCATAATAAAATCATGTAAAGGCTACTATTGGAGTTAATATCAATAAATTTATATAATATACTTAATATCAAATAATTACCAATAAATTAAAATTGGTATTAGTATTTAATCAATTTATGGATGATTCTCCACAAATAGGGCACTTTTGTGTAGCACAGAAAAAGGAGATTTTATCAAGAGGATTTATTAATTGCTTTGTTTTTAAAACGTAAAAAATAATTTTGAATGGTTTTCGCACACCGTAAAAAATAATAAAATAAAATACCGAAAATTAATGTAAATCAAGAATTAAAATTTTTCTACTTACAATTACTACACACAGAAAAAAAAACTAATAAAAAATATTTCAAATTTGAAAAAAAATTAAATTTTGATACTTTGCATTTTTTAATCAAAACTATTCTTCCCCGCCATGTTACGTTTAATGTGTTAATATTTTACAATATTGTTTTACTTTACATGTCTACATTCAGAAGAAATCACCCGAAAAATCAAAAATTTAAAACTTTTTTATGTAATGCAGGTCCTTTAAGTGAGAATTAAGCGTGAATATTTATCCCCTTTATTTAAGGCTGATGAACATAAATATTATTTATAATATTTTAACACATTTTTCTAAAAAAGTTGTCCTTGTCAAAAGTGTCCTGTTAGTGGAGAATCACCTATATATTTAATACATAGGGGAGATTGGCTCAATTCGCAGCTTTCAACTCCTCATAAAAAAAACATACTTAGTGATTACGACGCAAGTCCTGAACCCCGATGGTTAGACATTGAACTGAATAATTGAAATGACCGTAACTCACCTTGAGGTAGGTAATATTAGAGCTGTCGCCATGAGTATCAGCAGGACTGTCACCGTGACTGATAGTTTCTGGTTGTTGAGTGTAAAAAGGCTGGGGGGTGGTCGATGTGGAAGTCGTCGGTATTGGTCTCTGCCTCGTGGAGTTGTGAATTCTACCTTCGCCAATACGTATTCCGGAATTTCCTCTTCCGGTACCAATACCTAGTCCTCTGGAAACGGCGCCACGTTCATTGTTACCAATCTTGATGCTACTTCCGCCCCTTGTCACTGTCGACCAGGAGTAACCTCCAATGCCGTAAACAGGACCGAGGAACAGATGAAGCATCACCAGCAACAGAATCTCGTGCGAATTCATATCTACTTCCGTATCGTGACCCTCTCTTGAGATTAAGCTTGACTCGCCTTTCCACTAACAGATTTAACTTTCACCTAACATCAAACTTTCTCTCTTCTGTCTCCCCCGATCTCGACTCCGACCTCTCTCCATTTTCTTTTTCCACTCCCGTTTCGCCAACAAGATTGCCAATTTACCCTCTCCGCTCTGCCCAATTTAAAACGTGTCTCTGGATTTTCATTCACACTGGTCCAGGTATCGGTTCAGTCATCAAATTCAAAAAAAGTCTTGTCATTCTTTTCATCTTGTGCTTTCTTCCCACGATTTCCCTAGAGGCACATTCCATGGGTGCTGCGTTCGATGGTGTTTTTTTTTTTGTCAGGACACTTTCCAAGTCATCCTGGAAACAAAAGTTATCTTGTTAAGATTGCAGTTTCCAATCTCAGGGATGATGATCCTATCTTAATAGATGCTACTGAACACATTGTTGTCAAATATCTCGAAAATATCGAACACATTGTTGCAGAAAACCTGACTGGTTTGGAAATTGCGCGAATTGTGTGAATATACCGAATTTAAAAACTATCTTCAGATTATTGTCGTTGTTAAAATGATTGCTGTCAAAGAGGTTATATAAAAAATAATGTTTAAGGAATTTAAAAGGGTTTTACAATGTTTATTGAGGTTTTTGAGATATTAAGTGATTTCACGGTATTTCGAGGAATTTTATGCAATTTTAAGGGATTTTGAGATATTTTATGGGATATTAAGTACTTTTAAGGACTTTTAAGGGTTTCTGTGAGACTTCATTGGATTTTCCAGGTTTTTAAAGGATTTAACGAGATTTTGTGGAATTTTGAGTAATTTTAAAGGACATGTATAGCGCGCAAATCATAGTTGCTAGTAAATTAAGTAATATATATTTTTTATGAAATTAAGTAATATAGATTTTCTAATCTCTTTTAATATATGGAAAAGTTTCGCTTTCAATATAAAAAACATAAAAAGTAAATTTGGCCAATACAAAACAGCCACTTTTCTAGGATCATTATAAACAGCCACGATAAAATCTTCAAAGAAAAAAGAAATATTTATTGCAGCTTTCAAAGTTACTAAAGATCATTCCCCTTGCTTGTGATCGATCAACACACATTTAGAAGCTTTTAGAGGTTCGTAAATAGCTGCCAGTGATTCGCCACCCCTTATCATGGGGATAAAGAAACTTTCTGAGGGGAACTTATAAGGCATTGATTTTTTATTACATGACAAAGTATACGTTTATAAACATTTTTTTTTACTTTCTTAATAAAGTTGTTTACGAAAAATCCCAGACAATATCAATACCGCTTAGTGCTTATTGATGATATATTGACACCAGAATAACGAAGTAAACTATAATACAAAAATATACTTTTCTACTTTCAACATAAAATTTCTTTTAAAGAAGTATAAGTCTAGTGATATGGAAGTAAATTTTTATACGGAATAAATCCGCTTTAAGAAACCTCGAAGTATTCAGCATAAAATAATTCTTATAGTACCTTTAAAAAAACTAAGTGGTAAAGTAATTTCAAGAAATAAAATTTCGAATTGCCGCTTTAAACATTTATTCGAACTTTATTCCTGTTTTGATGGTACCTCGAGAGTTCAGTGATAAAATGAAATTGTTTGTGACATTTCCCCGTCGAAATGTGAAATATAGAGTTCACGGTTGGTAATACCTAATAATTAAAATAATCTCATACATGTATTTAACATTGCCAGTGTATTCCGTTGGCAAAATTGGCTCTCCGGTGGGAAATCGAACCCCAGTCTCTCACATGACAACTGCAGGCTAAATCAAGTTGAGAATATGATTCAAACTTTTTTATAAATTTTAAGAAGCACTGTAGGTTCTGTTATTGAATCTAATTTTTATTGTAAAACAGAAACTCTCGGAAAGTTCACAATAGATTATTGAATGCAATTTATGATTTCAAGAAATTGCACAATAAAAGTGATTGAATAGTAATACTTCTTTAAGAAATAACGGAGTAGGAAAGTCGAAGTATCTGACTGACTCCAGTCTCAAGGGAATACGAAATCGGGTCGAAATCCTTTTCTAAGAACTCCAGATATACCGGCATTTGTCAATTTTATTACTACCCAAATTGGTGTATTTATTTTGCAAAAGAAATCTTTTTAAGATATGGAAATAATTCCAGAAGCTAATGCACAACAAAAAAGCAATTGAAAAATTTCTTTTGAAATGAGCTTTAAAGCTTTTCTTATGAGATCGATTCATAAAAATGATTTTCTTTTGTTTTTCGACTCGAATTAATTATATCTAGATAATTTTTCCTATAAATATTGTTTCTACTTGATGCTATCCATAAAATTTTAACTACGCGTAAATTATCGCTGCTGCTTAGTGTTGTGTAAACTCATTTACGATTAAATTAAACCCACAACCTCATAGCAAGCAAAATGCCACGAATACTTGCGAAGTACTTTGATGAACTAAAAGTTATAGCCCCAGAAACCTAATCCTCCAAACTTATTATGTGGACAACAATGTTGCCTCAGTAAGTAAACACACCCTTTAATCGTTATATTCACGCTTAAATCACGTAGACGCCAAACCATAAATCACAAATTAACTAATGCAAAATATATATCGTGTAAAAAATTGAATAATAATGTTTCGAAACACATTAAATTTTTGTAATAAAAGAAAGTGGCTTTTAACCAAGTTTCTTCATTAATTTTTGCTAAAGGACAAAAGGAACACTTTTTTTCCTCTTGGACAGTTTATCGACGATCAAGTACATAAAAGTCCTCCTTAATTCAATATATAGGTGAGGAAAACCCTTAATTGACACCTAAAACGAACTTTTATACCCTAAAGCCTTCTTAGCTTTTAGTACTCCTAATAACGTGTCACTCACAGAGTTTCAATATCACCCTTCTTTTTACGAAGTATTTTTATCCCTGTTCTTTGATCTAATTCTACCAATTCTGGACCCATAATTCCTTGTTATTTTGTACTTTCACATCAGCTGATCCACATTTTTTTCTCTTTTATATATATAAATTGCATATAAATTGCATTATTTTGAGTCAATTCTTGATTAATTCAGTTACTGCATTTAAAAGTTCGTGTATATACTTGAAAGGAACTCTGTATTTTTGTAGAGATTTAGAATTCGCAAAGACTCTCTTATGCTACAATTCACTTTTCCCCTGTTTTGAATAAAGCTAGCCAGAGTTTTGGTCTTTTGAAGCGAGGACACTTTGCCAGAGTCGAATCGACCAAGTTCTATTCACAACGTTAACCAGGGGTTGGGTTAACGTTAAATGGCAACGTTGCCCCACTTACAAGGAACATCCCTCGTTCCGGCCGAATTTCGCTTCACTCCTTAGCATTTCCTTTGAAACTAGAAACCCATAACAGCATTTCTTTAGACTCCGGACCTCAAAAAGCAAGACAAGAATAATGTTGTAATGTTAAGTCAATAAAATTGTCAAAGGATGCAAAGTGAAATTCTTAATTCGAAACAGGGGACAGATCAAATACTAAATGTTGAATAATATATAAGGATGATACTCAAGGCTTCAAAAAGGACTATTCGCTTTTACTAACTCCGAATTATTGTCTTAGTACTACACTATCAGTATAGGACGTTGACTTTAGCGAAAGCCTTTGATCCACTTTGCGCTTCTGTAATTTTACCTAAACTAGAATCAATACCCATCAAGTAAGTTAAACGAAAGGAACAAAACTATCCTTGATGAAGTGAAAGAAAAATTTCCATAGTTGTAAAGCATCAAAGCCAGAAAGCAAGAAATTGTCAATAGAATACTCTACAGTCTACACAATTGCTGAACTAATGTGGCTTAAAACCAAACACTATTGTCAATCACGCCACTAATTGTAATCTGGCTGACAAGAACATGGCTACACAGACAATCCCTTTCAAGTTGAATCTGAGTGGCGTAAGTTTCACGGAGTGAATCCGACACTACTGCCATTTAACAAGTAATTGAATAGTGTAGACCCATGTTCAATTTTCGAACGATCAGAGCTCAACTTGAAATTGTTGTCACTCTCGATAACTTCTCTAACATATGCATAACTGGTCAAGTAACAAACTGTCTTCACTCTAAACATTAACGACGTTAAGAGAGCTATAATCAGTCTTGGCTCTTGAGGAAGCATGTAGGAAAATTAATTTCATTGCGGGAAGTTAGCATTCTAATTGAACCAGTAAATGTGCCTTTGAAGAAGACTCCACACCTGGTGAAACAGTTAAAAATCTATTGAGCACAAGGTCAATAAAGGATAATAAGATCAATTTAGGATATTTCGTGTGAGAATTAATATCAAAATTGACTATAAGTCTGTTAAGTTTACCTTTTAGTAGGGGTGTATATTTTTTTTAGTTCCGTCTACCCTTCATATTCTAAAACCATTTCTCTTTTACATTTGAGCTTCTGGAAGCTTGTCTATTTGATTTAAGATAGATTTATAAGCCATTTCTAATTAACGGCATTTTCTTGGCCTAATGAGCTGTCTTTCAGCGTCTCGTCTTAAATTCACCTTCGCTCTTTTGACTTCATGAAACCCTCGAACGGGAGGAAAAGGAAGAAACCGAGACTGCTGATTAAATGTTTACTTCTTGGAAACTAGGGATTTCCGACAATGTATAATTCAGCGATTCGTTCACTACTTAGGTACATTTCCTTTCGATTTCCGCGTTCGCAAATTGAGCCTCTTCGCTGTAACTTCTGAGAGTTATTCGTCACTCGTCTCCTTCATTAAACGAAGAATTTGTTCAGTTACAATATTTGATTATTGAGACCTTTGAAGCTAAATCCACTTCCATAACTTTAATCAAAGAGGAGCATTGAGTACATGCAATTTTCTTATTTCCTTTTGAAAGTCCTTTTTTAATTGTATTTTTAACTTTTTGGTAGTAATTGAGGGCTTATTTTGTGATTCGAAGCAAATTCTGATGTGGTTGTCAGCTGATGAGGTACGAGACTCACTAGAATAGGTATAATAGTCCACAAACCACAAATCATTTTCTGATTTGTCTAGACAATTCTGTCTATATGTGGTTATCTACAGAGCCCTACATACTACGAAATAAACTCCGAAATATATTACAGATGTACATCTATAGGAATATTAAGATAATTAATTGAAGATAACTTTGATTAAACCATTTACACATTTTTTTACGGAAACGTTTCACTAAAGTTTAAATAAATAGTATTAATTAAATAGTTTTTATTATAATGCACAGAGATAAATTGGTGTGCAATAGGAAAATAAAAAATGTTGATTGCAAATTGTATAGATAGTAGTGAACTAAAACTTTAAAACTGCAGAAAGTTTAGTATAAGGACGATTATAGACTGAGAAACGAGTTTTTTTTTCTGGGCGTTATAGAGCTTTTACTTTTAAAGCTCTACTTTTTACAACTGTGGCTTTTATATTTCTTTTTTAAGCTATGAAAGTTCCAGAAGACAAGTTGAGATAGCTTGAAATGTGGGTGCAAAATATTGGAACATATGTCATACGCGAAACTCATAAAGTTTCTGTCAACATTTCACCCTCTCTGGTTTTCACAATTTTACGGTTTATATCGATAAAGGATCAGAATTCACAACATCGTCACACGACCTACTTCAATGGCCATGTGTTTCTTATGCGGCCCCTACTTTACCGAAATTTTTTTCTCTGCAATTTTACTTCTAACTTTTTTGAGATATCAAATTGAAAATTTGTGAAATTAGAAAAACTTAAATTAAAGACTTTAAACCGTATAAGTTAAATTAGAATTACAAACTGCGCGCGAAATAATTACCGTTTTGTATTTTTTTTTTGTAATTTCCATTTTAGTTTTTGTTATTTTATGTCAAAATTACATTAAATTGCTGCAATTAATTCTATATTGTACATTTTCGGTTAATATTTGCTTATAATATTATTTTTTTAGATCAACTGGTGTACGCTCAAAGATTAGGAAAAATGTAAAAAGAAAATTCTATTCACGTTTTACATCTTCTTCTGAAGTATGTACCTCCATTTTCTGTAAGACATAATAATTACTACGTCAAACTTCCTTTTACCCCATTTATTCCTGAGACTCAATTATTCCAACCCAGACTACTACTCCAGAAATGCTTTTATTTCGTAAATGTGGGGACTGAAAATGTGAGTTTGTGTTTGAATTTCCAAGTCAAAGTAATTAATGAAACGTGTATGTGAGATTCATGAACTTTAACTTTCCAAATGCGTAATTACTTGAAATTCGGTCAGAAAAATATAAAAAAGTGATGTATGCATACAGAAAAATAATTTCCAAGTGTAAAGTTCGATAGTAAATTTAATTCGATAGTTTAATAGTAAAATTCTAGGGAATATTGTAGAGATTTTGTGATCACTCCATATACCTAGCTGAGTTGTTTTTCCCTACGTTAAACTGTCATTCAGGCAAAAATACAGCAAAGTAAAGAGATGTTATAAACCCCGGAAATAACATAAAATAAAAGAGATGGTCTGAATCTGACTTTTACTACTAATTCTCGGACAATTTTATGAAAAATTTCATAAAAAGCCTTTTAAAGCAATTCCGAAATTCTAAATAACATGGATAAAGGCCAATATTTTGCTCACGGAATCAAAATTAAATTCGCAGATCAAACACAAATAAACTCTTGACCTGCTACATTAGTTTCCAGGCCATTCGATTAATATATCGACTCAGCTTTTCCAGAATTAGAGGCTCTATTTATGTGAGGTTTTAAAACAGGATATTTATTTATTTACTTATATATAAATATACTTTCTTGACATTATCTTTAAAGTTATTAGAAACTTTAAGAAAAACTAACGATGCTATATACTGATTTGAGTTAACAGTTACTTTGGAAAAAGTATAGACAAGTAATAAATCGAATAAAATAAAAGTTTAAGAGGTGGACCCAGAAAGTTCGTTCATTCTAGAAGCTAGATGCTGTGGTGAGTGCTTCTAGAGGACATTGGAAAGACCAAACTAAAGAAGATATATTAGATGGTCATTGCTTCAATGGTTCTGGATCCTAGAAGCAACAAAAGTAGAAAATATTTCTCTCTACAGATTCATTAAAGCTGGACACTTAAATGAATTCGAGCAGTAATAATAAATTGTGTAGACCGTACAGTGAAATAAATTTTAATTTCATGTTTCAACGTTGTAATATCAATATTTCCATTTTGGAAGTGTCGATCCATAATTTGCATAAAATGCTAACAGGTTTCAATTTAAAAGCCACTTATAGTTTCAAACGCTAATTGATAATTTTGTAATTGTAGAAACATTTATATGAAAATTTTCGATTCACATTTGCAATTTCGAAAACCTAACAGTTACATTATCATCATTAAAGTCGTAAGGAGAGTCAAATTTCAAGCCGTTGTAGTATTGTAAACTTGAGTCATGTTCGTGGCATTTCTAATCATTTTATGTCATGCAATTTATGTAACCTTGTGCTTGCTTTCTATTTACCAAATCTCTCGGGGGTGAACAGGCAAATACAGAACGTGATGGAATTTACTCGTGCAGAACGGAATTGTTGACTAAAGATGAATCAAGATGAATCCGTACCTTCATAGTATATGTATATACATATAGTACTTCAAACTTGACACTGGAAATTACCAATAAATAGGAACAAATCTTAATCTTCACCTCTCTGATTGTGAGAATAGTAATTCCAGAATTACAATTTTAAGTTCGTTCTCCAGTGAGCGTCTAAATAACGTCTATTAAAAGTAATTTAATAAAAAGTATACTTTAGAAAATGTAAAGTAATTTTTATAAAATCTTAGAGTTATTATTCAAATTAATTTTGCTAATCTATGACACAACCTTGATCGTACTAAGTTAAGAAAATTTGTCTTTTTAAACCAAAGAAGAACTTTTCTACTGAATAATTCAACGCTCATTTAAGTAGATCACGAGGGGTTTAAATCAGACATCAATATTCTCTTTTTTCTGGACTTACTTGACTCTGATGGTTTTATCTACTCGAACCACATGAATCGTGATTAGAATTTCTTATATTACAATAGTACGATTCCCTTTTTAGAAAAATTTTCATTCTAAATTCTAAAAATGATATAATATTTTGCATGGAATAGTGTTGAAATAACACTGATCGGATAATAACTGCCTTTCACTACGAAATTTCTTTTGAGTTGTCAATAACATTCGCTTGGATTTCACTTCAAATTAAAAAACGATTTGTCGAGTTTGCGGTGAAGTGAAAGCTTTTTTAAGTGCAAGTCAGAATCGAATCTCATTGGCTCACTTGAGAGCTTCTGTTGCTTATTATAGTACCTTGAAAGATCGATTCAAAAGCAAGGGGCGAATATCGTGAAACGAAATCGTCCTTATCCTCTATTTTCCTATTCCTCGAAAGGAACTTTTTGCATTCCTATACTACTTGTGCGAGATAATCGAATTCCAAACTGAGCTCAAACCAATTCGAACGTGATTTTGCTCCGAGTGGTATCCAGCAATATTAGTTGAGGGCACTTGTTCCTCACGACATTCGAACTCCTAAAAACTGAATAAATGAAAATAAAAACCAGGAGGGTAGAATATATTGACTGATATTCGAACCCCTGTACTGATTTTCTATTTTACTGACTCTTTCCAGGATTAAATTCCTACGAGGAATTTAATATCTAGCACAGTTCTCGTCCTTTTCAAAAATCTTTTCCTACTTTAAAACTCTATTCTAAAAGAACTGCTTCGACGAATGAAAAATTCCCGTCAAATTAAATACCGAAAATTAATTTGACCGCCATTGTTCAGTGTCAGGAATTTTACATTCCGAGATTTTTCAGACATAATACTCATTAGTAAAGCAAACTCCCCAAATGTTAATTAAATCAAAGATTTAATTCCGGAAGAATATTTTAGAGTATATCTGGAAAAATTAGTTTTTCTTTTTATGTAAATTATAAAGAAATGTTAATTAGTAATGAACAAAAAAGAAAACATACATGTGTGTCTACACAGAGAAAATTTTTCTAACTCTAGTTTCAAGAGCCACTTTGTAACACTAAAACGGTTTAGTTAGAAGTACCTACTGGTGGATCTCAAACGGCGCTTTTGAACTCTTGGTAAGCTTTCTCTTACTACACATTCGAAGTAAAATGTGAAAGAGATTCTGTAAATGAAAAAGCTCTTTCAAAATATTTTACCTATACCCTTAATTTGCATTTTAAAAATTTTTTTACGAGTTAGCAAACACTATAGATTGAAGAATAGCATTTCAGGAATATTATATATGTTGAATAATATTAAATGGACCATATGTTCGTCATAAACTAAACTAAATTTCACTAGCGAAACTATCTATCTATTAATTCCAGTTGTTAGCTTACATTCTTCTCTTATCTTTTCTCGTACCATCTCAAATTTTCGCTTTGTAAAACCTTTACAGTTCATTTCACGACTGGAGCTTACGCGAGCCATTCTGCTGTGTACAGTTTATTATCCGAGATAAACTTTCATGAACTGTTCGTAATCATAATAGAGATATTCACATGACACCAAAAATAATAGTTTTTATATAAGCTATATTTTTTCCAAGTCTCGGATTTTATTCCACGCTCATGATATAAACGTTTTTGGATCTGAAGCTTTCAATCTCGAGGTCTTTAGATAGATATATATATATATTTATCGTTGAAAGTGTTACACATTTTTTTTATTCTTCGGAATTTAGGTGGGTTTAAAACATTGGAACATTTTAAAGATATTATCCTTCATTTCTTACTTTGCGTTTTCGAAGATCCGAAGATTTTCGACTTAATTTCGATTTCAATTCCCACTGCAAATATTTACTTCATATATATATATATATATATATATATAAAACCGAAACTAATCCAAGGTTACGGCAGAAATTGTACTTATTCCTGCAGCAATCTCAAAGTCACTTATTTGAACAATATATTTCTGTCCATGATATTGGTTTATTTTTATACAATAACCTTCTTTTCTCGGGAAATGAAAGAGATTTTTGGGATTAGATATTATTTTGAGATTGCGGTTAAATCGACCTTCCCACAGAGATTAAGGCTCTTATTATAAATGGTCTGGACAATCACGCCTGGTTTATAGACAGCATAAATCCCTATTGTGCAATTTTCTTTGAAAACGATAGGGGTGGAGTGCTAAAGTTTTATGTAACGTTCGTCAACAAAAAGAAGTCTTCATAACTCCCATGAACTCAATCGAAAACTATCAGGAAAGGTATTTATCGATACGCTTGAGCTTCGATAGCTTTCTCTATTCTGCCAACAACACAAAATCAGGATCAAATTTCTGATAATGATTGGAACTTTTTTACTTACAGAAACCTTGATTAAGAATACGTATCAACTCACCTGAAAAAGAAAAAAAATATTTCTATTAGTTACAAGATGAGAATAAATGAGACATTAAAATTAAGATGTTCCAGATTTTTTTAAGTACGGGCAGCAAAAGATCGCTTTAAAAAAATCCATTTCTTCTTATCTTAAATATTTAATTAAAAGTGGGAATGTAATATAATTTAAATCTTATAAAAGAAGCGTAAAGTTTAATCCTACTAAATAAGAATTTTTTTATTACATTATGCATGTAAATTCCTAATTAAATTAATTCAATCTTAATAAAAGCATGACACTATATGTCATTATATTATATTTAAGCCGCTTAGTGTAAAGCTCATAAAATATATATGAATATACAATCAGCGTTCAATAGAATATATTATTTCAGGATTTTTCACAAACATCTATATGAAAAATCTAATAATTTCTGTTGTTTGTTTCATTTCTTGATACTACCTTGCGAAGAATAAATTTTGGTGTTTTTACAGGAAAAAGGTTGTACATTGAAACGAAATTGTATTTTTCTGCTGGGAAATGGGGTAATAAATGAAACCAAAGCCAGAACTATAATTTTATCTCCAGCTCGTTACTACTTAATTTACTAGGTCTGATATTTCAGTAATAAAAAAGAATTGCTTAACCAAGTTACAAGTACTTTTTTTTACATTTTATCGCTTCCGAAAATCTGTACTTCTAACCCTAAGACGCAGAACTTTTTTTACTGCTCTTGATTTGCGAGAAAAAGTGAAAAGAGTCGAGAACGTTGTTGAAACCAAACGACAATAGAACTCAAAAGTACAAGTACACTACAATTTGTCTTGTTTAAATTCTAGAAAACTCTTTCAACACAGCATTTCTTTCTACTGATTTTTAAGAGATAAAGATACGTTTTTCCAGATATAATATAAAAGTTTTAAAGAGTACAAATGGGGAAAGTTGTGAAGTACTTGCTTTCCGAAAAGAAGAGATAAATTTATTGGTGTAGCCTGGTGGGAAATTGAGGTGAAAATGAATCCGTCGAGAGCAGAAAGTGCAGTATCATGTAACATATTTAGGATCTGGAGGCTTCCATAATGAGCTTGATCATATCCTGTGCACTTTACTCTATAAATTATTTATTTGACCGGTTTCGAGTGTGGAAATTCAGATTCAAAATTGAACAAGTTTAGAGAGGACTTGAGAAAACAACTTGAAAGAAAACGTATTCAATGATAATAAGATGAAACAATAAAAAGATTCAAATACTGAAGTTTAATATTAAAGCCGTTAAAAGTTGAAATCTTTTGCGAATTAAATGTTTGAAACGTAATGAACTCTCGTAACGAACGCTTGCAGGCAACATGAAGGAAGTGATCTCTCTTAATCACTTAATTAAGGAAGTACCGACATCATAACTTGTAAGTTTACAACTCTAGAACTGCCACTCCTCATTAAAGAGAGAACAACATTTTTTAACAAAGCTTCATTTATTACAGTTCTTGGAAATTTTGTTATATATGATTTATATCTGCAAATTTAATATCAATCTCTAACATAAATTTATTGTATTGTGTAGTAATAAATGGATAATAAATTATGAATATTATTCACAACATTATTATCCTCCATTCAAAACACATACATACACTGGTTTTGCTATCGAAACAATGACGATAATAATTTAGCGATAGCTGTGGATTATGCAGGTTTGAAAATGTCGCGTATATGAAAATTGGTGGAATTAGGTGAGAGAATCTCTAATTCTCGGAAATATAATTAGAGGATTCATTTAATCTCACACAAGTATTTTAGAAGTGTTATATATGCGCAATTAGTTTCCACTCAATAGGTATTTACAGTTTCATTATCCTCATTGAAAAGCGACCCTTCAAAAGTTTAATTGGATCCATCAATGTTTATACAAATTCAACTAAATTCATTGGGCTTATTAAATCTTCGATTCAAATGGAGTGTGGACTCTTTTCAAATCCTTTTTTTATTCTACAGTCTCCTTAATTTACATATTTTCGATTTTGAGAGGATTATTCTTAAACCAACAATTTTATTTCAAAATGAAAGGTTCCTACGAATATTTCAGTGGAAATGGATATTTTTAGTCAGACAAGAATGTGATTCGCAGGAAACTTTCCTCTTTATTGTATGAATGTAAGTTACACAAGCGATGGAGTTATTTGCACGAATATTATATATATACAAATATTTACAATATGATTTGGTTCATAGTATGCGTACAGAAAACGCTTAAAATGTTTATCAAAATATATCTTGGAGTCGCCTCTCTGAACACAATACACTTCCGCAAACATGACGAAACTTAAGTCAAAGTTTGCCTATAGTAAAGCTTCTTCATTCACCTAAAAAGTTTCTTACACGTCAAAGTTCACGAAAATCACTAGAATATCTTCGCCACTAAAACTCTTTCACATCTAAAACCAAAAACTACTGGAAACAATACATTTTGACGTAGAAATGTTATGCCAATAATAAAAATTCGACATAAAACTGACTTTCGTCAATCTGACTATTTGTCTTTATAGTTCAGAAAACTTTACTGTTGAATTTTGAATTTCATTCAAAACTCTGATTTCTTTTAAGAGTCGAATAAATAAGTCATAAATGTAAAATGAAATGAAATTGAATACAGCAGTTATATTTCCTTTCATCAAGACACGAATTTTTACAATTGAACAATATTTTGAAGCTTTCAAAAAACTTTGTTCCTTTTAATTAAAAAAGAAAAATACGAACATGGTTCATAGTTCATCCACCAATGGAATTTTTGGCCCTGTAGGACCCATGAAAGCGAGAATAAAAAATAACAATAAAAGCTCAAGTTTTATTGAAGTGGAAAACAAAGAGAAAATATTGGCTTGGTGCGATCAAAGTTAAACTCGCTAGAGTGAAAAGGCATTTTGCAAGTAAATGAGTGCATTGTTAAAAAAAAGGCTTGATCCAGATAAAAATGTAAAGTTATTGACCCATTTATAGCTGAAACCGTCAAAATACATATCTGTACGTGAGCTAAAAAAAGACTATTATCGCTTGTCTGACCACACCGGGTATTTTCTACTTAAACTTTTATATTAAATCATTTTTGTGACTGTAAATCGACTTTTATTTATCGTCTGACTAAAACTATATCTTTCTACTAGCAGAAAAGTTGAAATTTTTAGTTCCTTAATAAGTAACATGGGTTTAAGAATAATCTTTTACACTCAGCAAAAAAGAAGATTAAAAGTGACTGTTAAAAGGTAAGTGAGGAAAAAGTACCTGACGATTTACGAATGCGCAGAAATAATCCCGCAACCGGAAAAGGAAATAAATAGACGGTCATAAATAGAGTATAAAAAATAAGCAGGGGAAATTAGAGGAACAAAATGAGATTGGAAAAAGAGAAAAGGTCAAACGAGGAAAATGGTGAGAACAGTAAGTAAAGGTTTCGTGGTGAAACCATTTTACGTGACGGAGTTTACGTCTCTAAAATCTGAAGATCACCATGTGCACAACCTCAAAATTCCAAAGCCAATTCAGACGAAATACGAGAGTTGAGGGACTCACAACGGGAATATATGGGAATTCCACTGGTGACAATCGGGGAGAATTGCAGTTCTGTGCACGTATGATCAGAAGATGTTTGATCTTGGGTGATAAGAAGAGATTCAACATTTCTGCTTTTACCAAAAACAGTTCTACTCTGTAGATCAGTAAAATTTACTTTAAAATAATCCTAAACGATGTAAAGATTCTTTGGAAGCTTTTCAGAAATTCTGAAAGATTTAAAAGAAGTATTTTTAGGTATTAGCCAGACAATTTTCAGATAATCCACTCTAAGGTATTCATTTTCCTTTCTTAATTATATTTATAATAAATTTCTTTTTATGAGTGGAATAAAAATGTACTAAAACTGCAAAAGAAAATGTGAAAACTAATCGTTGAGCCCTTAAGAACCGAAATAATGGTGATAATGGAGATAGATTTGCATGCTAAAAAGGCTGTTCCGGAGTTTCTGAAATGCTGGCTCTTCATGAAAATTATACATACATGACGAGAATCCTACTCGGAGTTCCCAACATGAATCTCTTTCCCTTGTTCAACAAGCTGTAGGGAAAATGTTCATTTCACTACTCGGAAACATGCGCACTTGTAAGATCCATTACAACTTGACACAGAACTGAAATTTCACATTATCACCACCTATTCAGTTTAATTTCTTCAGTTTTTAATTCGGCATTTTATTAAATTATATTTTTACATTCTTCAGTCATTTTTCAAGACAAAAGCATTGTAAACATTTCAGTTTTACACGAAGTCTTTTCGAGCAATCGATATCAGCAGATGTAGTAAAAGCTCGAGTATATTCTTCATTGAAAAAAGTAAAGCACGTTAACGTATAGTCTTTCTTGTTGGATGTTCTGCATCCGATGGCATGCAAATCTAACGCGCCATTTTTAGACATAATGTCACCATAAATATATCACGTTCTCGTATTTATGTGTTTATTTATATGAAAGTATTATGAGTGCATCTCATTGTTAAAAATGTTAGAATTTATGACTCGAACATTAACACTTCACTGAGAAAAATGGATTGTATAAACGATAATGAAAATAATATGTTATCAGGTATAATTTTGGATTATTAACTATGCGGGAGTAAGATTTTAATCAACAGCTTACATTTATAGAGATTATGTTCAATATTTTTATATATTAGGTAAAGCTTATAGATCATATACTTTAACATATTTTATGTTACCGGATACTATCCTTTAGTTTTAACATCAGTTTTATGATCCATTTTTCTCAGTATTGGATTAATATTCAAGCTATGCATTATCACTTTTTCAAGCAATATACATTAATGCAAAAAATAAATGCCTTTCGTGAAAAACATATTTCACAAGCTTGTCAAAATTTGAGTTTCCTAAGATACTTGAAATATTTTTAGGCACTCTAATATTCGAAGTAATTTCTTTGCAGTATCAAGTTTCCCAGGAATTCTCACTCAGTAATTAGATAGCCCAGGAAAGACGAAAGGAATTTGCGCTCGGAGATTCCGCTTTAATTATGTATATATGGTGTTGAAGGACTTGAAGTGAATGGAGCATTAAATAAGCTTCAATGCAATATCACTTGGAGAATATTCAAAGATTTACAGCTTCCTAAATTCCATTACAGGTAATAAAATCAACTAACCCGCTCAACTGATAAAACAATGTATCAAATGTATGAAAAGTTTTATGGTCAGTTTTATAAAAGGAACAAATTTTTAACCGGAAGTCTTTTAAATATGAAAATTAGTAACTAAAAAAACTTTTAATTGGTTCTTGGGTAATTTTTAAAGTAACTATAATCTTCTTCCCCACACTACGAACTTGAGTTTAGCTTCTGGGAAATCGCTCTGTACTTTACTAAAAGTTCTGCACTAAATTTCACATACACTTCCTAAACCGTGAGTACGTGCTTCGACATGTCTCGACTCTTTCCTTCTTCACACTTCCGCCACATTATAACCAAGTTGGTACATCAAGTAACTTGTGAGCAAACTTTACCCCAAGGTAGTGTGACTTCAATCGACCTTCTCACCTTGTCCCACCCTTTTTCTTCCACATCCTCCAACTATATTTTGCATAGATACATCGGTTAGTTTTTACGCCATACAAATAAGTTAGAAGTATAACAACCCCATTTTGTTTGTCGAGGGAACTAAACTTGAATGTGTGCAGCTAAACATTAGCAGTATCTCTCGCCAGCAAAACATGCGAGCCAGCCTTGCATACACAGCGATTCTGTTAGACATACAATGGGATTTTAGGTTGGAGGCAGAAACAATGTTAACGGTAGAAAAGAATACTGTGGAAGCAGTAAAAGGATATCACTGACAACGAGTCCACGATAGGGTAGGTAAATGACATCTTTTATAAAGGGACCGTGCCGTTAAGTTTCCTCAACAAGGATGTTTCACACATTTCAAGTAGACTATGTCCTGTGACTGTATTGTGTGCAGCTTGAATTGAAAATGAAAACTTCAATAAATTTAGGTCAATTTTGCACTTTTCGTTGATACATTACTAATTAACGCCGAAACATATGAAATATTCAATCATCTGGTAAATTTAAACATCAAAGAAATGTGCACAATTTTTAAAAACTCTTGAAAATTGATACAAAATAAATTAAAGAACCAAAAATCAAAGTGAGGATGTAAAGAGATACAAGACAAACTCTCTCAATCTGAATTAATAAGAAGTTACTAATGAAATAATGCCGATTCGTTTACTAATTCACTTTAGTAAGCATTTTTACTATCAATTAGTTAAAAACTACTAATTCATTCAGTAAGGCTCACTAATTGATTTAGTTACCCTTATTAAATGAATTAGTTGTTTTTGACTGTGAATTAGTAGTTTTTAATTAATTGATAGTAAAAATGCTTACTAAAGTGAATTAGTAAACGAATCGGCACTAATTCATTAGTAATTTCTTACTAATTCAGATTGAGAGAGTACAATTACAGATATTGAAACTGCTTTGAGAAACATTAATTCTTTAAATAGACAAACAACAGTGTGAATTTGATGTTAAAACGCCAGTAAATGTATGGAGTAGCGCTTTTTCAAAATCATGCCAGGATTTATGGTAATGATTATTGAGTTGGAAAGCGGGAGACCCAGGGGAAATTGGGAAAAGTATATATATTGTTCTGTATTGGATTCGAGAGAAGTGTTGCAGAATTCTACTGAAAACTGAATGGTCGTATAATGTCGCGGCTTGCCAGCCGGTAAATGTGTCAAGTGTACTTGTTTATCATTGTGTATTCAAAAATATTCCACCATCGATGTCCAACATACGTTAATTCATCGGGAAACACGTGATTGAATCGAAAATGGTATTTCGTTGGACTGTCAACTTCGTTTATAGTTTATACATTGATAAATGGACCTCTCCATCGAATTCGTAACAAAATATACATAAAAGTTGATTACACTTTTTTGAAACTGTTCAATAATTCCAATTTTCATAGATTGAATTAAAAAATAACGGATTAAAGGATTTCAAATTAAACAGTTAAAAAGAATCATTTCTATCAGAAAAGCAGAATCTGGGAGATAACCAATACTTTTTTTATTGAATGGAAATGGTTTTATTTTTCAATTCTGTTGGAAATTTAATCACAGAAGAAATTTCTTTCACGTGACGTACATCACAGAGATGAATCAAATCTCATTTGAGAATTGCAGAATACTTTTTAGTCTTCATTTAATAAATCTTTCATTTTCTATAGTTTTCATTTAGTCTATTTCAAAGGTATTTATTATTCATTTTAATTCGAGCTGTTTAATTTGTTTAATTGTAATCCGAAGTAATTATTTATGCCAGTGTTGACGTGTACAATATTTCAAAATAATTTTTGTATACTCTAACTTGAAAATATTTATATTTTTTTTTTTAACTCGAAATTATTTGTTTAAAAATATTCACATATATCGAGCACAAAGCAATCGTATGCCTTCTGCAAAATATCGGAATGTGATTCTGAATGGAATTTCCGGTAATGGGAATGTGAGGAACGATTTTCACATCCAATGTCGACTGGATTGGAAGTGTTTGCTTTGCACGAACAAAGCACACCATATAGAAAAACTAAATAGACATAACAAAACCTTTTAGCCACTTTCTGTAACTTTATTTAAATATACTGAAGAAAAACAGCAATTTTCATGCCTGTGAAACAAATGACTTTAGAAACAGAAAAGTTTTAAACGATTTTCTTGTCTGAAAAGCTGGATTCAAATTGGTAATTCAAGTTCGTGAATGTTTTCTCCGAGAGGTTTGAAATAAAAGAAAATTTGAAATTACAATTTAATGGAATAATATCTTAATTTAATTAAACTTGTATAATGTGTGTTAATTACAATTTCTCCAACTGTTTGAAATTTCTTTGAAAGTTATATCATTCAAAGTAATCTTTCCGTCGACTAAATGTCGAAAAAAATCTTTCTAAAGACATAAAAAGAAAAAAGGTTTTTCAGAATTTGTATTCATCAAATAATTTTTCTTTCATACATTTTAAATGAAGTTAAGAAGGAGCATTACGAATAATTTTATTTGATCGTAAATGAAAAAATCTCATAATTATTTCGCGCTATTTAATTAGTAAAAAATTAACTGCTGAAAATAGAGGGATAACTAATGGAAATTGAAGCACGTACTTCCGGTGAAATTCTATTAGTGAGGTAATGGGTCCTTTGTATGTCGCGTCTACTCACACACGCTTTAAAGTGTTTCATCTACGAGGAATGAGGGAATTTTACACCAAGCAAATGGAATAAATTGATTACTATTGACTCGAATCTAAATATAGGCATGTTAAGAGATTTCTGTATAAATTAAATTACAGAAGAATTAAAATGCTTTTGAATTTAAAAGTCTTTTAATTTGAAACCCTGTCAATTATTTGTTTATGTTTAGAGCAGATTTTCAAAAATTCTGATAGGCACAGCGGTTGCTTAAGTAATATTTTCAAGGCACAATTACTACGTTATACGAACACCTTGAATAAATTCTCAACTAGATGACACAATCTTAAGTGCATTCGAGTGCACTTAAGGGAGCCCACTGAGATACGTGGATACTTTTCCCTGCCTCGCCTCGTATACACAATACATGTATTTTAAGTTTACTTTGTGAAGAAGGAAATAATATCACAAACATTATAACCGAGCAATGTTTCCGAAAAAAAATTAGAATAGCTTAAAGTATGTTATGTATAAAAATAATTGATATATTTTGAAAATAAGATGTAAATTGAAATAAATATGAATTGCTTATCTACTAATCTATTACTTGATTAAAAAAACAATTGATTCAACTCAATTAAAACAAATTACCTATGTTATGAATCCCAATGAATAAAAATTACCGTGAAAATCGCGTTACGCCTCTTGCAATTAAAATTTGCATAGAAATTGATTAATTAGCTCATTTTGTTTATTAGGTCCAAGCGAAGGTGGTTTCATCTTTCGTAGAATTTCATGGCTGAGTTGAAAGCTAAGGATAACTTAACCTCGCGGGCAATAGGACTTAATTAAATTGACCAATCAGGCGTAAGTTTAGTATAAGGTGCAACGCTCTGATGCCTAATGCAATTGTAAGTTTTCCACACAGGTTAACCAAGATGCAAAATGAAAATTAGTCACGACTGTCAGTTTCCAAATCTATTTTATTTATGAAAAATTCAAATTTATTGTTTTAGTCAAAATTCAGTTTTATTCTCAATAAATATTCATTGTATATGAATATTATTTTATATGATAAAAGGTTGTTTCGAAATATGAATCCATTCAATAAAATTGAATGGATTCATATTTCGAAACAATTATATGTAATTTTATATATGAAAAGATAAATAATAATAATTTAATAATAATGATAATTCAACAGGATGTTAATGGTGAAAAAATTATAGAATTTAAAAAAATTCTTTGACGTTTTGAGTAAAAATAAGATTGATGTAGCCGAATTGAAAAGAATTAAGGGCATTTTATTGGCTCTAATTAAACTGGGTGAAACATTTATTACTGAGAATAAACTGCACCCGTTACATGATAAATAAGGGTGACACAGTAGTGAATGCAAAGCATGTCACTTTGAGAACTATCTTCCACAATTTTATGGCAGCTGCCCGCATTGAAAGCATGCTTAAGTGTAGAGACTTTAAAGCTGCTAGCTTACAAATTGGTGCTACGAAATTCATAGAACCTTGCTATAAGTATGTATTCCATACGAAACTTTTTGACACTGACATTATTCAAAATACTGGTCTGTTAGAAAACACATTGTTTACGATAACAGAGGACTTTACAACTTGCCATGGCTTGGATTATTATATGTTTACTAAAGTAGTACTAAACTGACTTCAAAATAATTAGAATATTTACGTATTTATATATTTATATATCCAAATTTGTTTCTCAAATTTAATTGACGGATTAAGTTATTGCTGTGCACCTCTTGAGTGTAATTACATTATTTTGCAAATGGTACTGTAGAACACTCTAATGCCTGGGGAGTCTCCATTAAACGTGGCATGAATTTTAAATAAAGAAGTCTCACCAGGGATTTTGCAATACGAAGAGAAAATTAGATTCGATGAAACGGTTTAAAAATTCTAATTATTCTAAGTGACCCATGAGCTTTAATTCTCTCGTTATCAATGCAATAATTTTAACTCCAGATTCTGATAAAACTCTTCCTCATAAAAATAAGGCAATATCTATTCATACTCCTTTTTATATCTTTATTTTTATCGAAAAAATCCAGCTGTTCGCATAAAAATTTCAGCATGCGTCGCCACGGCATAAAAATAAACCCAAAATTCAAGAAACTTAGTTTTCAAAAAATAAATACATTTTAAATAAAATATAGTAGTGGTTTAAATTAACTCATTGTATTAGTAGCAAGTGCTGTATTGAAAAGGTGTTTCTAAGCTGACGAGTTACGTTACTCCTGCCTAAGTTAATTACAGTATCGTTCCGAGTTCTACGTAATTAATTTACTTTTCTTGTAAGTTTCGAACACTGAAAATATAGTAGTTTACTATCATTATAAAAATAATTTAACGAGGAAAAAATAATTGCAGAAATATAAAGCGATGGTATCGGCTTTTGCACAAACAGATCACATTTTCGTCAGCATTTCTAGAATTTTCTGCATTCTGGATAACAATGCGAACTTCAAGAACACGCTGCACATCAAACTATAGTCAACCAATTATTCTTTAACCTTGGGAAATATTTTCCCTTTCAGACATATATTATTATACGTAAACGAGTATTCTCTTTGAAAATATTCTGATTTCTGATCTTCGAAATGGAATTAAAGAGTAAACGGCGAAAAGTTTTTAGAGATTATTTTTTTTTAGATGCGAGTTTATTAGAGATAGAGGAAATCGAAACGACAATACATGATGTGACCACGTTTGTTAAGTCGTTTCGACACTCGTGATAAACCAACTACGTGAAACGAATTCCAAGGAGGAATTCATCCCCTTGATGAAAATGCGACCTACCAGGAGAGAAGCTATTTCACAAAATCTTTTTGATAAAAATATATTATTTAAAGAAAAAATTTATTGACTTTTAAACGTTAACTTGTGTAATGTTATATTTAAAATTTTCCTTTTGGCATTTTTTATTCGAAGGAAAACTAAACGATGATAATTAAGGATCTATCTGGCTACTTATCCAATTAAAAATTCCTCGCCTCTTTCAGAAACGAAATAAAAAATTCGAAATACAGAAAGAGTACTTTGAGCTTGCTCATTAAGCCGCATTTGCCTGAAGCCTTCCTTTGAAATAGAATTGAATTATTAGAAAAATAAACTTCATTAATGTTAAAATTAGCTTGAATGTAAAAATATCTTTTTGTCAATTTATCTCTCTAATATTATACTCCGCCTCTCTCGTTTGTGGTTCGTTATTCCAAATTCGAATCGAATCTTTAAATCCCCTACGAGTAAACTAAATCTGTCATCGATAGCAGGACGAATAAGATCCAATCTTTCCACCGCAATGCTACCTATGTATATGGGATTTACAGCTATATAGCGATAAAAGTGGAACGAATTAAATACAGCCAACGAACTCACGAAAGTTTAAAACATTTTGTTTTAGTATGTAAATTATTACTCCAACTCCACCCACAACTTTCAGTCTTTATTGTGCAAAAAATCTGTTTCGAATAAAGATGGGAGTTCCGTACATTTGTAATCTTTTATTCAGGAAGCTTGTTGTAAAGCAAATCTCTTACAAGAGGAAGCAACTTGAAGAACTTTTAAATTTTAAGCCTTTTGCGTCAAGTGGCCACCACAGACTATTTATTCAGAGATTATAAAATATATTCTTCATAAGTACTCTTAAAACTCAAACGAAAATTGTAAATTTACGTTTCAGGATCAAATAAAATGGAATAAATAATTTAGAATAAATAACATTGAACGAAAATGGTAAATATATACTTTGAAATATTCAACCTCAGGTTGTCTCATTAACTGGCTATTTGATGCACCCCAGAGAGTTGCTTATCTGAGCCTACCCTCGAATTGGATAATCTGAATACATAATAAATAACAAAGAAGGTCATTGGCTTCAAAACTTGGCAAAAAAAAAAGGGTCAATACAGCCACTGAAAGTATATGAAAGAACAGTTTCAGATGCAAATTTAGAAAAGAATTGAGAAATTAGTCCAAGCACGTTCGCTATGCTCTACATTTTCCATTCCTTCTTTTCTCATTTCACTGCTACAGATGTGCAGAATTTTATTTCCTGCCAGAAGAACTTCCTGCTTTTTTATACTTTAAATTTGGTATACTGGCTATAAAATTGATACCAACGTGGCCGTTTTGCCAATAATACTATTTCACGACAGGCATTCGAGGGGACATAAAAAATTTGCTACCATCATCATTTATTGTGAAGGTTTCAAGTAACGATAAAATTCATACAAGTGATCCTCGCTTTTTTCACCTCGAATAGGTAAATTACGATGTTCAACCTATTTTCAATATTTTCCAGAAACCAAATTGAAGAAAAAAAGTCAATCTACTACAACTTTTAAGCATTAAAATCCTGAAATTAAAAAAAATAGGTACGCATCATCTCTGATGAAACCTTATGAGAGAAGTAGCCACAGAAGCAAATAATTTCCGTTTACCGGCAAACATGGGAGAAAAGTTGTATGGCTGCGGAAAAGTCTCGTGCATAACTTGAATCTACTGTCTCGCCCGAAGGACAGTCCTTGATAAATTTTGCGATGTTTTTCAATTTCCAGTATCAAAATTAAAACTATTTTTCTTGAGAAAAATTGAACTTTTGTTTATAATTCCTGCTCGAACGTTTGCACGGCGGAGGCGGAGAAAATAAATTAAATTTTAAGATTGTCATGGTGAATTGAAGAATTATTAGGAACTGATATGAATTTGTCTTCAAGTTTCACTAAAGTTATCACAAAGCCCAGACACGGATCGCGTACCAAACCCAACTGAAGAGCAACGGTCCTGCTGCTAGGACCGCGCCCCCGCCCCCGATTAACCGGTCGCGCACGCGTTCCTTCCCCAAATGCAAGCATCAGACCACATCCAATACCCTTACCTGCTCAAACTACACTTCCTGCATCCCTATTGTCTCTCCTTCCGTCCCTTTTACACCCTTTCAACACCCGTGTATTATTCTTTCGACACGCGTGTCAAAATATTATGGCGGTTAAGTTAAACATATTATCTTACAAATGAAAGATTTATCGATTTAGGGGAGAAGAATAAATCTGATCTAATATTTGGGAACTTGGAACAGGTCAGTTTTCTAGAGTAAAAAGTAATTCTGGACTGGGTACGGAAAACTGGTACCGCCCAGTTAGAAATGGATGGACGATACCACGTCGATATGACGTCGTTGAAATTCGAAAATTAACGATATTTTCGTCGATTCGGCAGATTGATATTCAATCGAACTAAATATCGTTAAACCAAAGGGCAATTAAACCAGAACAATTGAATTTTATTGCGCTGTGATAGATTTTCGAAACTATTTGATACGACAATAAATCGTTACTGAATAAATACATTGGTATAAAGAATTTTTAAGTATTGAAGCAATTTCATGCAACATTATAAAATTCCTATTCAATTGTTAATTATGTTTTATGGATCGACTGTGTATGAAATAGTATTTCGTATTTCATTTTAGAACACAAAAACAGCACAATTCTGTTACAATATAAAATTTAATCTAAATGAATATTAAAACGTTGTATACAAACAATTTCATTTCTTTTTCATTGAACCAAAATATCTCATTTTCATTTCCTACCATGAAGCATATTTTATAAATATATGTTCCATTCAATAAAAATGCAATAAAAAGCATTGTAAAGTTAATAATTTGTAATAATTGTAATGTAAATATCGCAATTTTATTGTTATTTAGATACCTCATTTAAAAGTACTGAAAATGAAAGATTTATTTTTATAATTATTCTTTTAATTTGTAAAAAAAAGTGTCATTCAATCTTCTATGTATCCAAGTTTCCCCCAAACCGTAAAATAAACAAGTCCAGCTTGAGAAATGAATCAATATAACAAGTTAGAATGTGTTTATCCCCTTGTCGAGCTCATAAATATTTTGATACAATGTTATTTTTTCTCATCGATTTTACGTCCATATCGCGAAATATTACCAACCAATATTAAAAAAAATTTAATATGCAGTCATTCAAGATCTAAAACAAAAATAAGCATAAAGATATGTTATTGGAAATGATCTGGACATAAACATTCGGATTTTCATGTACGTTTTACGCGGAAAACATAAAAATAGAGTATGTTTTATTATATAAACCGATCAAATTGCACAGTTATTAATCATATCTTTTACGATAGATTTTAAAAACAGAGAAATAATCAAAAATATAACTAATTGCGAAAAATTTGTTTATTATTTTCGAACTAATTATTACGAATTAGTATAAGAGAAAAAATCAGTAAAATGAAGATTTGTCTTAGAAACGTGATTGTAAAATAAATCTTATAATGAAATTTCACATGAAAGAAGAAATTTCTTCCAAGGAAATTTATTCCATCTAAATAAAGTATTTCTCTATCTGTATATATTACACCTACGAATAACTAACACGACATGCATACGACATCACACATTCGATCATCGTTGCATAAATTTTCATTTTTCCGTACTCGTGTGTCTATTTTTTGCTTGCTGCCTCATATTCTCAACACGATGCTGGGGATTTCAAAGAGGGAAGTAGCACCCGCAGCTTCATGGCTGAGAATGAGAGTCGAGACGCTTTTTATAAATAATTTTTGCTTGAGTCACGCACTTCCCTCTTGGACGTGCGGGACTTAGAAAGAAAGATGGAGATATAAAGAAACTGAGAACTCAATTTCCCTTGCGATATTTACATCTAAGAGAAAGTGTGAAGAAGAAAAAATATTTTCCCCATAAATTGCGGTCAATTTTCAGAAGTATAAGAAATTTTGGAAGTAAATTAGAAGGTTATTTAAAATAATAATTAATAATAATATAATTAATTTTTATAACAAATTTGGAAAGTTTTGCTCGGTATGAAGGACTTTTAAACTTTAAAGGCCGTAAATTAAAAGCTTTTAAAGTTTGAAAGGCAATCACAAATGGGATCAAAAGCCCCTTAAATAGAATTACATAAAAGTTTAGAAACAAAATTCGAAGTAATATTAATAACGTAAAAGGTCTCTTCCATAAAAGCACTTGTATATATAAATATATATATATTGTCTTTTATTTATTCGAGTTTAGCCTAAATATACTCTGGTGATCATGCTTAAAATAAGTTATGAAAAATTCAATAGAATCAGCCATATTTTGAAAGGTTAATAATAAATCCCGCTTAGAGTTTATTGTTCTTTCTATTTGGGAATGAAATGGAAGTTTTTATCCTAGCTTAAGGGCACTTTAAGAAATTTCAGAGTTTCGTCGAGCCTAAGTTTAGTTCCTATAGTCAGTAAAAGCTCACCCTCAACGGCTATTTACCTGTTGCATTCTCTGACCACAGAGCTTTTCAGATTATGAAAACCATCCAGACAATCTATTCTGAATTTACGATTTTCATTCAAGCCACCATTTTTTAGAAACTATCGAGTTTTTTAAAAATATTTCGTTCATTTAAACGTTCAAAATTTCTAGTATCTACTCTTATATATTTATGGATGAATACATCTATTCCCATAGGAGAACGAGATGGAAATCGAATTTTTTTATGAATAAAAATATAATAAAAATATAACAAAAACGAATATTGGACTGGAAATAGGTTATATATTTTACAAGCGACAAAATCGTGTATGTCAATCTATTCATGACTGAAAAGTTCTGAACGTTCAGATGAACGAATTTTTGTATTAATTATATTTTAATCTTATAGGTAGAAACAGTTTTTTAAAAAATTGATTAATTTGTATTAAAAATACTTCTGTATGGAAGAAATGAGTAATGCCTATTATTATTTTTAGTTGGAACATATTTCTGGATAAAATAGAATTGGGAAAAAAATATTTCGTTTTGGAACGTTCAAAACATCTAAGATGTTTACTCTTATATATTTCTGACTATATCTAATCCCATGGGAGAGCGAGAAGGAAAACTGTTCAGAAATTCTGATCCTGACAGCCTATTACATAAGATACAAGCTGGTGACTCTAACGGAAAATAAATATAAAATTGTGAAATAGAATTAATAAATTTATGTGTAGAAATATTTCAGAAGTACGTGAGATTCCTTACAATAATTCTAAAAATCTTATGAATTCGATAAATAAGCTTTTTACCTTTTCAAAGAAAAATAAAATCTTTAACAAACGTAAAATATAAAAAAGACATAAATATCAACCTATTTTAAAACCTAAATAAGTGGAGCTTATTTAGGTTTCCAAGCTTTAAACTTTTACAGAAAATCTTCCTTCGTCCCATGGGCTTGAAAGATGTGATTAAAGTTTGAACGGAAGCTGAAGATTTAAACTGAAACTGTTAAATTAAGATCCTGAGTTCTTAATTACTTTTTTCGTTGACATAACTTAAACAGAAGTGAATATCAAAGTTAGAGATTGAGTTTTATAGTTTTTAAATTTCTTTGCGATAAAGAAAAAGTAGAACGAAAATATCATCTAAAGATACTAAGTTTAAATTCGTCTACTCAAAAAGTTTTTTATCCAAAAAGAAGAAACTACCATCCGATATTTCTTCAGAAACAAATAGATTATTTTTATCTGTCAAGTTTGTAAAAATATCAAACTTTTAGAAGGACTATTAAAACTATCCTAGGACTAGAAGGAAAAAGGTATCGAAATCCTGTTAAATTAACGAAAGTAAATTTAAAATGTCAACAGTAATTGAAACTGTTTGTAAAAGAAGAAAATTTGGAAGCTGTGATTCAAAGCTTCTTTGTGTAATTATACGTAAATTAGCACACAATCCAATTCATTTACATATGCTAATCGTACCATAATTTACTATTGTTGATGTTTAGCATCAGTTTGTTTAACCCAATCCTTAATCAACGGAAAATGCTAGCTCGTTTTTGACAAAATAAATTATTATAAATTATATATGTATCACACTTAGCATTTAATATTTTATTTTGTTCGCTGGCCAAAAACTAACTTAAAATAGATTTTAAGAAGCAAATTATGGTGGATTACGTACATTACACTAACTTTTAATTAAATTAGTTCTAGAATGGAGTTATCGAGAAGATTATACTAATTCAAATTCGTTGCATGGTGTGAATCGCGGAATTTGCACTTTCGTTAATAGGATTTTCATATATAATAAGCAAGTTCTACCAATTTGTCTCTACATAAGCAATGGAAATTCATAGGTACATTTGCTGCCAACATAAAGTGAAGGTATTAGTGTCAAACGGTATATTGTGTATTGCATTCACGGTAATCTGATTACCAAACGTATGAAGATTATAGCAGAATGTCGATTATACAGCCCGGCAAGTGGTAACAGACTATGTATGGTCAGACAGTTTTACAATATAAGCAGAAAATATTTTTAAATACCTCTTCTGGATCAAAACTGTTAAATTAATTAGAATATTTTTTACAATTATAACTTTTCACGTCCATAATGAGTAAGGCATAATATTAAAAAAAAAATGAGCGCGCCTACGGCGCACGGGGGGTCGAATATGGTTCAATCGTCGCGCTTCGCGCTCCGAAATGATTTTTTTTTCACAAGACGCAAAAAAATAAGGCTCTTATTTTACCTCGGATATATCATTTATAATAGATTTTTATCGTGGAAACCCTTATTAGCAAGTCGATTATAGAGAATATTATACCTCATTGTTTTCCTCTGAATTATTTATTTTTAGTCGGTGTGCCGTCAGAATATAAATTCGAATACACAAGACACGAAGTCGCGCGTGTTGTCTTTTATAATCGATCGAATGATAAGTCACGTGGAAAAGGATAAAAAATCTAGCTTTTTTCATCAAAACATATTTTCAGAATTAATATTGCAATAATATTTACGCAAATATTGAGACAAATATTAATTTCATGTGTTAGAAGTTTTACTAATATTAATTTTTCACTGAATTTTTTTTTATATACATGTATTTTAAAGCTGCTTGTTATCGCTGATTATCTTTGAAAAAAGGAAAGTCTGATTCAAGAATTGTGTTTCAATATAAATCTACAGCTCAAAATGTAAGAGTTTAGCTTTTTACTTCAAAATACTTCTGCAATGACAGCCAATTATTTCCGAGATTATTGAAAATCTCAGAAGAAATTCTACGAATGTATTAATCTTTAAAAAAAATATCAATTGCTCCATTTATTTAATTAAAAATACCCCATTTATCAAAGACTGATTGAAGAATGAATTTGGCATTCGAAAAATGCTTTTCAGGGACGTGCAAGAGAAGGATCTCAAAGGATAAACTATTTTAGCCAGAGGTGTCTGAAAATCCTGCACTGAAAAGGTAGGAAATCCTGTCTCCGAGCTAACATCCCTTTATGACTAAAAGCACACCGTGTCAAGAAGAGCTCTTCGTAACTTTAACACTGTCATAGCTTAAAATATGCACCTACTTTAATAACCCCGAAGTGAAAACTGAATATAAAAAACATTAATTCCCTCCCTAAAAAAAAAACTTTCCTAAAAAAAAACTTTGTTTAGTTTTCCGGTTTATTTAGTGTATCTTATCTTAAAAAAGTGATTATAAGACTTCATGGTATTTTTAATAATTTCAAGTAATTTTAAGAAAAATCAAGGAATATCAATTAATTTTAAGAAATTTAATGGTCTTTCACCAGATTTTGAGAGATATTAAAGGGATATTTTAAGAAATTTTGTGAAATTTACGGAGATCCCTGAAATTAGGAAAGTAATTACAAGTTTTTATATTTCAAAAATTATAAATTCTGAATTATGTTGTACACTTTTGAAATCCCTAAAAATACATTTCAAAATCCTTCGATTTGAAATTATTTAGAATCCTCTACTATTACAGGTAAAAAAAAAAGACAAAAGACAAGCTTCAAAAATAGATTCTAGAAAAGGTTACGTGACATTTTGACGGGTTTTAACTATAGTCCTGACATTAGTTATTAAATTTCTTAGAATGAATATCTACTCTAAACATTTGTCAGATAGACTTCGAGAAAGAGAAGATGAATTGGAGAAATTAAATGGAAACTTTCGTGAAGTGAGAAACAAGTTGACACAACTGGAGTACGCCTTTCAAATCAACTTTCAAACACAGCTAGAAAGGGAAGACGAACTCAGTCTACTAAGACTTGAATCTCAAAGTAAAGTGTCTAATGCTGGTATCAAAACAAACTTCGTCAATTAAACTTAACCCTAACAGTATTGGCCTTAATATTTAATTTTGCCTTTTCATTACAACAAGCTTCTCCGAAAACTAATGTTTACGAAATATTAATTGAAACTAATTGATGCACCTACTGCTCGTTTTGATATTAATAATAGAATTTATCAGCCCACAATGCAAATTTTCTTAAATAAACTGCTGATATGACAGATTACCGGAAACTGAACGAGGAAAGTGTTCAGTCAAGAGCTGAACTTGCTTCGAAGTTAATGAAGGCAATTAGTGAGAGCGATCATTGGAAGAAGGCCTTCCTTCAACAAAAGAGAATGTAAGTTCTAAAACCAAAATTATCAAACTTAACGAATTTTAATTATTAAAAATTGTAATTATTAAAAAAGATGATAGAGTATTTTCACTAAAAAATATTCCATATGTCAAATGACGGCTGTTCTAAGCACATAATGAATTACCCCATTCTATCGAATTAAAAAGTTTATAGCTAAGATTTCCATCAGATTTTATTTGTTCTCAGAATCTCATTTATGCGACTTCATTGAGATTAATTGTCGGAATATAGTAACAAAAAGACAAACTGATTTACGGAGAAATGGTCCGAATTTCTATTAATCAAAGTCAAGTGTGGTTTAAAAAACGTGTCCAATTCGTGAAAAGAAGTTGCGAAAAGATAAAGCAAGAAATTTAATTTCGCTTGCCTTCGATAAGTTAGAATCATTTATTTTTCTTTCTGCTTTTTTAAGAAAGCTGCAGTCTCCCTGAAGTGTTTTTAAAATTACCTAATGCATACACTAGTTCTAATTAAAATAATATAAACAAAATCGCGAATGAACTTTCAAAGCTTTCAGCATAATTTCTCTCATTTCTTCTACATACATAATTCAAAATTGCAAGAAAACTTCACTTCACCGTTGGATAATAATTCAAAGTAAAATTTCATTAAATCAAGATATTCTTAAACAACTTTCTTGGTTTTCCAAGAATTGTTTTTTATTAGCTTGTGCTGTAATTAAAAAAAAGCTTTGTATTGTAATTTTTCTGATTTCTGTATGCGCGCGTCATGTAAATAGACCCAAGCTTGTTATAGTTAATCTGATACATGTGACAATATGAGGTCATTCACTATAATTCTACGTCTCGTACCTCGTTATCTTGAATTTAATTACAGTCGTGTAAGCAAGCAACATCTTTACACATGAGAGGGTGAAATATAGTGACAGATAATACATATGAAAAGGATTGTTAGAATGTATAATGTTTCTCTTGCAAAATTCCCTATCATTTCCAGATCTTTAGATTAAATTCCAGATTAAAATATCTTTCACGTTTAATGCGAAGAAAGTGAGAAATCAAGGGCTAATAAAGATAACTCTTTATCCAAAATTGTCGCTTCGAAACACATAAAGCTCTAGGCAATTGACTTTACGATGTCATGCGTCAAGAAACAGATCCTGTGAGAAATAAATGGCAAGGAAACCGGATAGACTTACACGTAAGAATATCCTTACCTTGAAATAACCAATTTATTTCTCTTCTGGATAGTGTCCTCACTTTAATGAATGTTGTGTAAATAACCTTTTCTCGTAGATCGGAAAGGATGCTGTAAATTTTAATTATGCTATCATAAATCGCATTATTTCTTGCCGAACCGACTTATATAACAGGGTGGCCACAAGATAAATTTCTCAATTTCCCTAACATTTCCCTGACTTTTCTCTTACTTTCAAACAAATTTCTCTGACAGAAAATTATTAAAAATGTGAATAAATTATCAGCAATAGTGTTATTGCAATTTTTAAAAAATTCTACAGAATCTTTTGAAGATATAAAAAAATCTTCAAAACTTTTAAAACTCCACATCAAACTTTAAAATTACTTAAAATCACTTAAAATTCATAAAAATCTCTAAAATTAATAAAAACCTCTTGAAAGCCTTAAAAATTTGACGATAACCTTCGAAATCTCATAAAATTCCTAGAAACCTCTTGAAATTTTGTTTAATTTCACTGTAACAACAATCACTTAAAATCTTTACAAATTGTTTAAAATCATATAAAATTTCACATAATCCTTTAAAATTTCTCAAAATCTTTCAAAAAGCATGAAAATCTTGTTAAATTCTTTAAAATTCAATGAGGAAAATTAAAATCCTATAAAATCCTACCAAATCAGTGAAATTCGCTGATGAATCAGTGAATTTCACGCCCTCTATGAGAGTAATTCCGCTGATTCATCAGCGAATTTCACTGATTTGGTATAGTTTTCGCTCATTGAGATTTAGAGAGCTTAAAACTTACAATGATTGAAAATTTCTTGAAATCTTTAGAAAACTATAAAATCTCATAGAATGTCTCAAAGAATTTTTTGCCAAAAAAAAAATGAAACTTGCAAATGTGAATGGAAATCTTAGATAGAAAAAGAGGAATAAATACCTTGAAAATCATGAAAGATATAGACAATAGGTTGTCGAAAATTTGGGCTAAATCGTAAAGCTACCGCGAAACCTTGATCTCTTGTCTCTACTACTTTACTTCTAAACTGTTCCGATTCTGTATGAAGAGATGAAATCGATTATGCCAGACGTACTGAAGAGGTTTTGGGTTGAAGCAAATTTCGTCCTCTGGGAATTTCGAGGGACATTCTAACCCGAAATTCAATTAATTTGCATAATTAACTCCAAATCCTAACTACTTACAATATGATTTCAATGGAATACTAATAATTCTCTCTCTCTCTCAGTTTAAGAATATACTCTCGATATTTATTTTGCCTGAAAAATTAATATTTGAAATATTACGTAATTACTATTATTATTAGTATTCATGTAATATAATAATTTTCTTGTTTATAATCTCTGTTAATGTATGAGTTACAGGAGTAAATTTGAACATGAAAATTTTGTCGCATCTGTGAAGAGAGAATGTGAGGATATTTTGCAAGTGACTCGCAACACTGCTGAAAAATACTTTCGCGAATTGGTTCAACTGTATGAGACTGCACGAGGAAAGGTGAAGCATTTCGCTATTACGTAAAATTTTATGTCACATGATATAAATAAAATGCAAACCTAATCCTTTTAATACCCTCTCATTTATCACAAGTGGTATTTAAAAAAATATATATGAATAAGAGAATAATTTTAAAAGAAATCAATTTTTCGTAATTAGAATTCGATTTGAGGTAAAAACTATTCAGAAGTACACTCAAGTATTATTTATTTCCAGTAGATATTCTACTTGGTAAATAATTTGAAAGTTTCTCCTACAGATTCATAAATTTTATTCACCCTTTGAAGCCTGAAACTAATCCAATTACCTAAAATAAAGCAGGAAGACACAGTGAAGGAAGATAACTCTCCTTGAAGAATGAGAAAACTGTCTTTCAAATTACTGAGAATGAAGAAAATGTTTTCCTTTGTAGTAAACAGAAATATTTGTTCTTTAAGAATTTTTCACTAAGATTCTAGAGAATTCCTTTCACAAATTTTTCTATAGACAGAATGTAACTTAATATAAAGAAAATAGTATTCAATTAAATTGTTTCTCTTATATATAACTGCACGTTTCCTGAAGAGAAAAAAATGAATTTTCAATTCCAGAATAAATTTAAATCAGTATAATTTCCTCTTATGAGGAAAAATTATTGTATGTGTAATGTAAGTACTTGTTTGTTCATTTTTTGGAATTATTTCAGTCCGAATCGCTGCAGAAGCAGGTGAACATTCTTCAAGAAAAGCACAAAAACAAACAAGAGAGAACGTTGGAGCTGGCGAATCTCCTAGAAACTTTGGCACAATTTAACGTAAACGTAAAGTCCGTTTGTCAAAATGCAGCAGAAGGTGCGTCCAATTGGCAATTTAGAAACCGACTCACCATCGAACAAAGGCATATTTTTGTACAGTTTTGAGAAATTTCGAGGAACACGATTTCGTTCACGTTGAAAAGATGCGAAAATTGCGGCAACTTACTTGGGAGGCGAAGCAAAACGAATTTCAGGATGAGGAACAACTTCGAATTCAAAATTCTGTTTTGAGAGAAATTGTAAAAAGTCTGAAGAAAAAGGTACCTAATATTTGGAATCTCTCTAATTTAAAAATACCAAAATTTAATTTTCAGACTTTATGTTAGAAACTGTTCAATTAGATTTTTTTTTTTATAAAATCTTGAATGATGCTTTTAAAATAATAATCGAAGAAAAAAAAATACATAACATGTTTCTGATGCTGATATCAAGTCCATAAAATTCGTGTACGGATTCGATATTCCACAAGATTTCAGAAGTTTATGATTATTTGTTTTCACCAATAAAATATTGATGTGCACATTCGTCGATAGCTTGACATTGTTGGTTGTATTTTACGTTGACTGAAGATGATAGAAGTCAACAATTGTCATAACTCTTGGATAACGATAACCATATCAGTGTGCTAACGTGAGCAGTGACGCAAACCAACATAATCAATGTTAAGCTCAGGATATCTGCATTCATAGATATCAATTTCCTGTTTAAAGACTATAAAATTAGGTGACCGATTATCAATCAATCATCACCGAAAACCATATTTTTCAATCAATTATAGTTTTCTATAAATCAGTTAAATGAATGTTGGCCAACAGTAATTCATCATTTTGTCAATAAATAAACACATAAATAATTAAAACCCAATTTTTCATCAGATTATTGAATTAAAAGTTACAGATCGCAAATTCGTATTCAGAATCTAAAGAGCAGATTCCGGAAAGAGACGAATCTTCAAAATACATAAATCATAGCAATACCAACGAATACAGCAAGCCAGCCAATTTCCCGTACGAAGCAGAAAAAAATTTGAAGAATGACATCAACCCAGAACACAATCAGATATCAAAATGTTTTGACAAACCCGAAAAGCTCAATCGACCCTTGGGATATCAGAGTCCCAAAAATCCCATAAATCAAAACATGAAGTTTAGTGGAATAAATAAGCTCACTTTCGAGCCTCAGATAAAAAAAGGATCTCAATTCTCGAGAGATTTGCGAGGAAAAGAAAATAATGTGATGATACCATGTATCGAGAGACTTGGATCACATTTGAATGGAGTTCCTTACGAAGAATATGTAATAAAATTTTCAAGGAACCATGAGATGAAATTGAAACATTCTCCTACCCTAGCATCTGGTGAGTTTCCATTGAAAATTCAATTTGTAGACGACGAGGAAGAATACCAGGATGCATCACTGGATAAAATTTCTATTTTTCTTAAAAATATTGAAAGAGTGGTTAGATTGAAGCAAAACGGTATGAATTGTGGAGTTCAAACGAAGAGGATCAGAGTTTCCAACAGCTATGCTCAGACTATGCTAACTAATTCGTCCAATTCGTTTTCTCGGTTGAACGTAGGAGCCACGGTGAGAAAATATTCTTTCTTGATTTTGTCGACTCAGTTTCTTATTTCTTACTGTAATTTTTCAATGTCTGGATCTCAAGACTCATTTCCGAGTTGAGTTGTTTATTTTATTTCTGATGAATAAATATATAAGGAGTAAAAATATATCAGGAGGGTCTTATAAAATGGTGTAACTCATATCGTCAAGTCTGAAAATATATGGAGATAAGAATACTTTCAAGGAAAATAGAATAATAAAACTAGATTAAATAAAAAGTAAAGACGAACCTTGCATCATTTCTTGCAGATGTTGAACAGCGAAAAAAGGGCAATCGAGAGATGTCTCACTAAACTAGAGCGAACTGTCGCTGACCTGAAATTCAATGCAGCTCATCAAGCACGTCCGATGATGGAGAAGGATTCGAAATGCGCGAAGAACGAGGACTACCTCGGTTATGTTCGATTGTTGGAACGTTGAGGAGAAATGCGCTGTAACTGAAACAATTCAGTCAAATGAAGGCAAATTCAACTTTGACAATCTTTTTTTTTAAGGACTTCCTACTGAATGCTGAAAAAATTCAAAAACTTCAGTACAAATAGTCTTTTAAAGAACAAATAATGTTTCATATAACAGAACTGGTTCATTTAATGAATTTGACATTTTCCCAATGTAAAGCTTTCCAATTTCGATCTAATTTCGATTCTAGAATATTTTCAAAGACTTTTAAACTTAAAATCAAAGAGGAATCAAACTCGAAAGCCTTAAATGGGGAAAATATAAAATATTTATTATAATATTATGTTTAAAAATAATTGTAATCATTTCTTCACAACATGAAAAGTTGTGAAAAGTTCTACCCCCAAAATTTTATCCCTTCATTTTAATTAATAAATAAATGATAAAATGAAGAGACAGCCTTGAATCATTTTAAGAACATGAAAACGATTAGCTTCGATGGTATCGAAAAATTCAAATCTCCAAACTTGGTTCTGAATCCTAAACGCTCTCGAACGGTAGTATTTGCGAATTCTTAATTGTATGTACTTTTTAAATGTACTATTTTTAAATTACCAAAAATTAAAGCTAAACCTAATATTAAATCGCAAATTATCTAAAGACTAAAGGATTGCTGCGGGAGCTACTGTGGAAAATGGAAAGGATAACTGACACAAGAAGTAATACTGACTGTACAAAGACATTAGTTATTATTTGTTTTCATTAGAAACGTTATCTTGTTAGCCTTACAGTTATTAATAATGTAACTATACACGCAGTACTGCAATAGTACAAATACGTATACATACATATGCCTATGTCGGTGTACAATGGTCTAAATAATATAGTCTTATTTTAAAACTACTTGAACCTGTAGCAATTTTCAGTCGCGCTAGAAGGTGCAATATCTTATTACAAACTGATGCAACGCATTACCTTTGCGCTTTCGAGAATTCAAACAAGGATGAGGACAGTCCTATTTCCATATCGATCCCTATTTGTATTTCGAAAGGAAATATGTAACTTTAAATTGAGATAATTTTAAACAAGCTCTAAACATCTTTCTGGTATAAATCTGAAAACGACGTAGCAATCACTGTAAAAATTGTATCTGACACAATCGTTAATTTCTAATCTCGTTTTTTCATGTTCAACAATTCTGGCAATTCTTAATAAGCGAATCGCGAAAAGGAGTGCAAAAGTTTATCAACAACGCGCCTACTTTAAGGTGAAAACGTCCTCGATATTGACTTCTCAGCATCGGAGATCAAAACTGCGAATAACATTAAATTTTTGAAAGATTGCAAAAAGAAGCATTATCAAATAGAATAGTTTCAATTTACACTTTTCTCTGACCCTCCATAAATCATAACTAAAAATTGGAAATTAAATAAGTAGATCAATACTTCCTACAATTGGTATTCAGAACTTTTCTTCTTAAAAAATACTTTTTTTCAACAACCTACTAAAGCAAAGAGGAGAAATACTACGAAAGATAAATACAGAAAAAGACATGTCTACTGCGATAGCAATACGTTCGAATTGTAAACTGTAATCTGTAAAGTCTCGTTGTAACACATATCCGAATATTGGTCAAAGGTATATAAAGGAATGTCATAAAGTGCAAACATTTCAAGACTTTCTTGCCTTTTCATATCCCCTACCTAATCGTTCCTGTTTTCTATATTGCTTTCTTCCCTTATCTGAATTTCAATCCCCTAAACAAATTAAAAACAGACCTGCTATACGTAAAATAAATAGTCAGTATTAAATGTAATTCTCTCATACGACAAGAGATTATTGGAGACAGTTTAAAAATTGGAATACGAAACAAAGAAGTGGCAACACTTCGTGTGGACGTAAACCCTAAATTAAAATAAATGAGGATCATCTATCTCTTCTGTTTCTTGTGCCTGTGAGAGAATGTTCGGTTGTGATCGATTTGCGGGGCCTGGCACTAGGAGCTCGCATTCCTTGTGATGCTTTGCACAACGCGTTGACCCCACCAAGTCTCCAGATTAAACGGTTGAAAGTCTATAATTTAAGAAACGCGTAAATCATCCATCCTGATTTTTAATTCTGTGGAACTTTGTCAAGAATTGCTTCAAATAATTGTAAATCCACGATTCAAATATCTGAGGAATGAGAATCATTTATCACACTTCCACAGAATTATCACAAGATTCTTACTAAATCTATACTATGAAACTAAATCTTATACCCTACAGTCAAAACTGACACTCAAAAAACTAAATTTCTCTTTTAAATTTCGATTTCGCAGTGAATTTCCTTAAATGGAATTTGCTAGATATTCGCTATTTGTGTTTTTCTGCTTCCAAGATTCGTTAAATCTCATCATTTATTTTATATTGACATTTTCGTTAAATTTAAATGTATTTGAATACAATCAGAGTTGGAAAAGTTATGTTTTTTTACCTTTGAGCTGTGGATTTGGCTCCCGTTCTTGATAATAAGTAACCGAGGCGCCATTTCTGTAATTTGACGAGTTGCAAGTATCCAGTTCCCTCGAAACTGAATTCCATGCTGAAATTTCCAAAGATCAATTATTGCCTTGAAATTACAATATTTTATTAGGGTTTTTTTCGAGACTATGTTCTCAAACTTACAATCGTAAAGGTATTTAATCAGGTCCAGATGCTGAGAAGTGGACTCTGTTTGATGTCTCGGGGGAATCGAGGAAGGCCTCTTTCCATTCATTGTAGTCATTTGTGATCGGCCACTGAAATTTAAATAAAAATCTATATTTAATATTCACATCAAACAAACACTTCTCTGAGAGCCAAATATTTTTCCACTTATATTAAAGACTTTATTTTATTTTTATTCATTAATTTATATATCAAATTTAATTTGCCTTTGAGCCAAATGTTTTGCAATGCAAAAGAAAAGTTGATCAAATAAACACGTCATAATTATAGAGTAAATTATTATACCAATAGAATTAAAACAAAAGAAGACGAAGCTCTAACAATGAAAATCGAAGTAATTATAATTTGTTTTTCAACAAAGGTAAAAAATTACATTAAAAATGCTGAAATCATTTAAAAGTAGAGGAATTATCCATAAATACACGAGAAAAATCGTAATCTTTCAATGAATTATGATTATCATTTAATGATTCTTTTAAGCACGAGGGAAACATCAAACGAAGCGGACTTTCCGATGACAAGTCATCAACAAACGTCAATGTGGGAAAAATGGCGGCCGAACCTGACACTTGTTCAAACCTGCAACTTGCAGCCTTTATAATTGTTCTCATAACGAAATGCTCCAAAAATAAAAGACTACAATACTGACAAATTTCATGAATCGATAAAAGGGATTCGAATTTATGTTGAATTTTTTAGAGTAGAATAATTTTGTCAAACCACAGTTGGTTTTAGACGCCAAGTACATACCTCATTTTATGATCGTTGAGCAACTGGGCAGTCGTCAACCTCTTGATTTAAGTTATTCTCGTTACAAGCGACGGTTGTCGGCAGTCAAAAAAACGGAAGTATCACAAAACGCGTACTAGTAAGGTGCGTCACTTTTTTTAGAAAGAAACATATATAAATAAGCGCCTCGTTGACAGCGCGTGCACAGCTGCGACCGACTTTCTCCTTACGAGATGTGTCAACAATCCCCACCATATCCCCACTCTAGGGGCATCTACGGCATCTATATTGAGCCTTTATTTCCGGTTGGCGCGCTATTTAAATTTGAATTTTTTGTAATTATAAGAAAAAATTAATGTAATTTAAAAATTAAATAGGGGAAAAGGTTAATTTGATGGAAAATGTATAATTTTATTATTTTGGAGTGAAAAAAGTAAAATAATAAAGGTAAATATAGTTTGAAAACTTTTAATTATTCATAAATATGTTTGACGGGTCCTTCCATCGAGATCAGTTTCTCAATGGCAAAAAGGGAGGCCAGTGTCTCATTTTGAGCAAAAATTGATAGTTTTGTTTAAATAAAAGATTTAAGATATGAGAAAAAAGAAAGGTTCAGACAATATTTTAGAAAGAGTGAGCAATACTTACAGATGTCAAAATCCCTTTTTCCTTGTAAAGGAGGTAAATCACTGCAATTGCGGATAGATACACAAACTCGGAATTTTTTTTTAAGAATAATATTATTCCCAGTTATGTGGGAAAAGGTAAAAATAATTACTTTCACAAGATTCTTTGGATGGAAAGTACATCAGAATAATGTCTCTTTTTATCCTTGGTGTAAATCTGGTGTAAATAAGTCGTGTTCGTGAGTCACCAGTTGACAAGTTGACACTTTGAAAGCGGAAATACATATCGAATAATCGAACGTCATGCACGCCAAGTCCGCCGAAGCGTAGAGGGACCGAAGCACATTGGAGATTCCGCCGGTAAGTAGTTGTGCTGCCATATCGACGTTTGCCGGGTATTTCAAATGTCAAATACAATTTATTTTGTATTCCAAAGAAATTGAGAATAAAATTAAAGAACTATCAACTAAATAAGTTAAAAATTACATAAATAATGTTAATAAACATTGGATATCGTGATTTTTTTTGGATATCGTGAAGAGTACAATTATTTAGCAATCTTTTAAATTTTGTTATATATATATATATATATATATATATATATATTTATAACCATTTTTAAATATTTTACATACAATTCACTCATTTTATATATCATGTTCTCTTAATTTAGATTACTTTATATATTTTATATAGGATATTTACACATGTCATTTAAATCTTACACTCAGTGATCTTACACTTAGATTCTTAGTTCGATATGTTTATCAATAAAAAATAATTTTAAATTTCGTATTTTCATACAATAATTTTTTTTTATTGTAAACGTTCTGCAGTAAACAAATATACAAAAATTTGTACACACTTTTATAATTATTTTATAATTAGAAAGTATTATAATTATCTATAGATAATTATAATACATTCGATAAGGTCCTTCATTTTCTGAAAATAAATAAATTAAAGATTTACAATATTAATTTATAATAATTTTGCTTTCTTGCAGAGTAAAATTTTACTTCTTCTATACCTTTTTTCAATATTTTCCAATTCCCTTTTCACAAGCAATCAATAACCGCTTCACTGCTTAAATGTTTTATTGACGTTTATATTTTTTCCACTCTGGGAGAAAGAAATCTCGAAAACTGTAGAAATGGTACAAACATATCTTTCTATCGTTCTCCATTCATTGGAAATATACGGATTCACATTTTTCTCCCATTTTCCTCTTCCGTTTTTAACTAGAGCTCTCTTTTTTAATTTTCCAGGACAAGAACATCGCTCATATATTGTATCGTATTTTAAAACAAGAATTAGAAAAGAAAGAAAATTACTTCTTTTAGTATGCTTCCAATACTTTTTAATAACAAAAGACGAACATTTTATTCACGTTGTAAATATTATCAAGGGCTTGGAAATTCCTTGACAAAGGTCTTCAATTAAAACTTTAAGCAATTTCGTCCAATTATTTAAATAAAAGTTGTGGATTTCGAAAAGAGATAAGTACTTTTTATTTGAGGCATTTTTTCCAGAAAAATAGGATAAAATGAAAGAGCATTTGTAAATTAAAGAGAAAATTTCCCTGAAGTCGAACTGGGTCGACATTTGCAGTCACGATTTAGAAAAAGTTACTATTATAAATTTTAAATTGAAGCAAGGTAGGACTTTATCAAACTGAAAAGGGGAAAAATGTCAATGAAAACTTATAAGAGGAGAGGACCTTTTAAGAAGTCACTCAAGTCTCTTGAAAGCTTGACATTATTCCATATTCGTGAAACGATATCGAAGAAAGACGACAGAGAGATTTTAGTCGCTTAAAACGCAAGGGATTACATTCTCCTTTGAGGCTCAGACCTCTCACAATCAGAGCAAGTCACACAGTCCCCAACAGTGCTCTCAAATCGAACTAGAAATTTACCCCCTCCATATCTACTATTTTATCGAAAAAAAAGTAAATTACACAGGTACACAAAAAAAAAAGTGGTCTGTATCAAGAACGAGACCTATATATTCTTATGTATTTTGACTCGCTAATTCTGAATCCGGGGTCCAATTGACTCCAGCACGTCAAGTTTAAGGGCATTTAAAGGTCAAATCGTCAAAAAAATCGATTGAAAGAAGGTGACTAGCATTTCTATGGTTTTAAGGGACGCTGAATCCGAATCTGGAATCAGTTTGATTCCATCAGGTCTGCATCAAGGTCAATTCAAGGTCAAATTTACATAATGTGAAAAAAGTGAATTTTTGACTGCAGATTCTAAAAGAACGGAAAATTTTACGTTCAAATATGATATCCGCTATTTTTCTGAAGATTATCCTCAAGGACATTTCAAGGTCAAGACAGGCAAACAAAAAGAAAAACAGTGGTCTGTACCAAGAACGAGACCTATATATTCTTATGTATTTTGACGCGCTGATTCAGAATCCAGGGTTCAATTGGCTCTAGCACGTCAAGTTTAAGGGCATTTGAAGGTCAAATCGGCAAAAAAATCGATTGAAAGAAGGTGACTAACATTTCTGTGGTTTTGAGGGCCGCTGAATCCGAATCTGGAATCAGTTTGATTCCATCATGTTTGCATCAAGGTCAATTCAAGGTCAAATTTGTATAATGTTAAAAAAGTGAATTTTTTACTGCAAATTCTGAAAGAGCGGAAAATTTTACGTTCATATATGATATCCTCTATTTATGAAAATAGTATTCTTATTGTTCCATGAAGATTATTCATTAAAGATTTAAAAAACTTTTGCACGAGGTGAAGAGTTATTTATATGGTACTTTTTCGTATTTTCTCTTCAATTAGAGGTCGGAACTTTATAAAGTAGTAAATAAAATTCCCAAGCATATTTTTTTAATTATGTTCAACTAAAAGTAAACCAGAATATTTCATGACCTTTAATTAATTAATGAAATAAGTTGTCCATTATTTGAATTAGTAAGAATTTCCACTAATAATTAGTAGAAAATTATTATAATTCATTTAAGACTCAACAACTACTAACTGAATTAGTATTTTTCTATTAATTATTAGTAAAATGTTATTTCGTCCAACCTCAACAAAGAAATCTTTTTTTCAAGTGGGCAAAATTGATAATATATAATACATAATTGATAATATATAATACATCTAATTATGAATATTGAAAATAAATTCAGGAGATTGTTCATTTGACATACACACTGACCCAGTAAAAAAATATTGTTAGATAAGGATCACATTACTCAATGATGACTGGAGTGATATAATCGTTCGGACATTAGCTTATCTCAAATATTTCCGTCTGGACTCGATCAACAAGCAATATCGGCTGTTCCAATATCCTTTAGATCTACAGAGAAATAAAGGTGGCTATTAAACGAGTCCCCTACAAGGCAAGATAAATCTATATTCTTTTATAAAAGCTCTGTTAAATTTCCGGTATACTTTCGTTCTTTCTTTTTGTGTTTTCTCAAGTTCCGTGGCTTCCGGAAACGCAGCTTGATCGATGAAAAGAAAGGTGTGCATTAGGGCTACTACCTCAGAAAAGGATTCAGTGAAGTGCGTGGTACATTCATTTGCACGTGGAGAGAACAAAAGGTCCACTCAATATTTTATTAGTTTATCCCAAATATCCAAAACTCGGCAAAGCAAATATTTTTATCCTCAAATGATTTGTAACTAAGAAGCAGTAGAGCGTAAATGAAAATATTTATTATATAAATTACAGAAGCTATTTTTTGACGTTGATTAAAAGAGTATGAAAGAAAACATGTTGACCTAAAACAAATAGATCTTTGATATTTTATAAAAGCAAATAAAGACGTAATATTAAGCCCTAGAGAGTTAACAGAAACTCCCCAACTCAGAATTGCAGTAAAAGTTAATAAAAGCAACTAACTCGAATTTGGGTTAATTAATTTGACCAAGGATTAACTTATACATTATGCATAATTATTTTTAGGTATAACGTGAGTGAAATAAGTTAATTATCGTTAATTGTGACGCCAAACCTGAACTGCGTTTAAACCAATAATCGATCTAGAAGAATTTTGTTTTAATGTAAACATTGACGAGGGAATTGTTGGTTATAGAAAGAAAGACTGATAAAAATCGACGAAGTTAATTAAGTTACACATCTAAGAAGAGTGAAATTATTCTGATAATCCGAAGACTAAGAGGTCGGCTATATTGCCCGGTTGACCCAAATTCCTGCTCTTTCGAATTGACAGTTCTACTGTTACAAGCTTATAGGGAGGATTTGTTGTTGAGAAAGGTTGGAGTTAGAAAGAGAAAACGTGATGTGGCAACTAAAAACTTAGTACCCCAGTTTTAAAATTAAAGGGAAAATGTTAATACCCTCTATTCCTTCTATCTTGATAAAAGAATCTTCAGTATTTATCGATAAAGTCAAGTTTAATCAAACAATTGAGTTTAAAATTAAAATGAAATTTTACAAGAGAATTCTTCAACTTAAGTAAATTAATTATTAATTTTAAGTATTTCCTTATCATAAAATGTAAAAAAATTTTACACAAGTTCTGTAAATTTTAATCACAGAGATGAAATCGAAAGAAATTGAAATATGTCGATTGTAAAATACGTCACATTCATTTCCTGCTTTACGCTCTAGCTGCAAATCTACATGAACCGTACATCCAATCTATGAGGCAGTTTACCACATTTGTGTTTTTGTCAGGAGAATCAATATATGCTTTACGATGACTGATTGATTCGTAAAATTTGAAATAAAATGTCTATTTATTATTTTTCATTGCTCTAATTACAAGAATTATTCTCCAATAAACGAAATTGACACATTTTTTCTCCATTTATTAATTTTTAAACCAAACAACTTTTTTATTTGCTTTACTTTTCTCTGTTTGAAACTGACACTATTTTTTTAACGATACTGTCTTTAGATTGAAGCGTAATTAACCCTATCTCCACAATCTAATTCAAACTCAGGGTTCAAAGGGTGTCCAACTGTCCAGCAAATAAATTCTCCAAAAAAGTTTCAATAGTCACGAACGCTCCTCTAAAAAAAATATCGATAAACCTTTGTTTTAGTCCTGCACGAAATTTAGCTCATAATTCAGATAAAATGCTACAACGGGTTGATAACGAAGCAATGAAAATGTGTCGCATTTTCTGATTATTATTTTACTCTATCTTTAGCCCCAATTTAAAATTAAACCCTTTCAATTTAAGCGATTATTAGATCAATTATATCAAGAATTTCAAGTTTCTAATTTGACATAAATTCTCATTGCAAAATTCATAATTGAAAGCCAGAAGAGGTAATGAATGACAAATTTTGACTGAAGAATAAATCAGTGCTTATTACTAACGAAACTCTCCAACTTTGACCATGCTATAAATTCTTCTGGATTAATTAAAGGAAATTTCTATCAAAGGTCATATTTATATAAGAATCACGTTTCAAAGGAAATAAATATAAGAACAGTAAGAGAAGTTGACATTAAAACAAAAGTGATTTATTTCACATAGAAAAATAGTAAGAAAATAAAAGAGGAATTGTTGTTTTAAGAAATTATATTTCAAATTGTGTTGTAAATCATATTGTAAATTATGTCTTTCTTTATCCACAATTATTGAAATAGTTTTCTTGGTTGACCAGTTCACTCGTTATCTTCCCGAATGAAAAATTTATTTTTTACAATTTTTCAATAAAAAAATTTTTTGTATAGAAAATTAAGTTGAATGGTGCGAAAGATTCGTTTGTCGAAGTTTATCAGACTTCAGTCTACTTTATATTACACAGGAAGGATAAAAATATATGATTAAGAAAAAAAAAAGGAAGAAATGTTCAAGCATATTTTCCAGCTCGTATTTTATTATCACGCGTCAGAAATTATGTTGTGTAAAAGAAATGGTAAAGTTATCGAGAAACTATAATAAAAGAAGTAAGTCCTTCAGGGAATTGAACAGGAATTTATTCGATTTGCTCGATGATAACGAAGTTATAAGGCATTTTAAGTAAATGCGTTTCGCAGGCACGTTTAATATTGGGAAAATGTGGAAACTATGAATATTTTTGTTTGTCGAACAATGTAAATAACGAATATTGTGTCAAAAACTGGGATTTATAAGCTTGAACTTTTTCAAACGAGTGAATTCACAATTCATTTGTAATTGTGAAGTAGAAGACTTAATTCTTCGGGGAGTTTTTTTCTGGATGAGAGTATGCAGAAAGCGATTAAAAATGCTAGTCTCTGATCCATGAAATGACAATCAACTTTAATGGTAAAGCTACTGTTGACCTGAAAATTCAGTGAAATTTTGAACAGTCATATAATCGTCGAGAGGACAAAAGTTGATAAAGAACCTCTTCTGGGAGATGAAATCAGAATCGTTTGAAGTGAAATCAGTGTAATTGCATATCACTAAAATGCAGAATTAATATTTCCATAGTTCATAAGTTTGATTCGAATTTAATTTAACCTTCCTATTGGAAGATTTAAATTTAAAAAATGTAGATTATTTTTAACATTGATTTATAAGCGCGACATTCTTACAAATAAACGCATCTGTAAATTTCAAACGTAGCCAATTATCTAAAGCCGGAAGAAGCGAAATCTCGGGTTCGAAATTAGTGGGAAGATTCATGAATAATTGATGAGGATTGCGAAAAAATATTGTGGTCTCTATTTTAGGATAAAATAAATTAGAATTGGAATTAATGAAATGTTTTGATTAGCAAAATAGTAAATTCTATCCTAAAGAATATTTCGATATTTTGGAAAATGAATTATAAAAATCATATCTTTCATTTTTATAGTGAAGATTCTGTCTCTTGTGAGGGAACTTATAATGGTGGTATAAAAGATGATACATTATTCATAAAGACAATCGATACGTAAACGTATTACTCAGAATCCGCTTGAAGATTTTATTCTCGAAAGAAGAAAAAAAATGTATCGGTGTCAAAGCTGGGCTCAAATGCTTAATAAATGATTATTATCGCTCTGGATAGAGTTTGTCCAATGTATACTTTCTATTTGGAATCCCTGATTGCTTTTCGATCGCCGAAATTCTGCTTTTTTTTATGTATGTAACCTACTTTCTATAAAATCAGAAAACCTAAATAATTAGAAAAAATACAAGTGTAATAAAGAAGAAGCGTTCGCACCTCAGGGAACATGGTTTGTTGAAACCATTCTTCACTCATTAAAATGTTTGTATTAATATTTAACATTTTACTGCATTATTTAAAGATTCAAATAACAAAAGGATTTTATTTTGCTTACAGAAACAGAAAGAAATTCTTTAACTCGGTTTTCTTTTGAAAACACATTCGAAAAAGGGCAATTTAATTTCACGTTTCAGCTGCAAATCGAATAGAACGACTTCTAATCTGATTTTTGTTATTTGTTTTACTGTTTTATAGTTCATTGTTTTTAAATTGCTTTGTTTCGAAGAGTCGCTGCAAATAATGATAAGTATAAAAATTAGAATATTAGTTTTATCCAGTGATTCTCTCCTTTTATAATCATAATTGAGATACTCGCTAAGGTATTAAGGTTTTACAAAAAAAAAATGTAATGAAGTCTATCTACCTTCCAAAATCTCCAACTTTCCTCTCCATCACCTTTTCCGCACTCGTGATCCTGCAATGAGAAAAAAAAATATTATTTAATAAAATCTGATTTTGACGCATAAAGTGACATATCCACTATTCTAGATTAAAGAATAATTGAATAATTTTGAATCGAAAATGTTCCCAATAGAATGATATTAAATTACAAAGTTCAAAACTGTTATCAGTTTGACATCGGAAATTCTAAAAGTAACAATATTTTATCTGTCCATCCACGCATGTAAAACCTGATGCTGGTGGTGATTTCTCACCTCTCTATTTCTATCTCTACCTTTTCATTTCCTAACCTTCTCCACCGACAATTTACATAATTCAAGAAAAAAATGAAATATGTATGTATCACATGACAAAATACAATTCTTCATAAGGGGTGGATTAAAAATTTTCTCAAGTATATTTTTTTCAGTCGAAGTACCAAAACATGTAATTCCCTTGTTCAGCTTATTCTTTGAAGCTCATATAATCCGAATCCCAATTTCCTCGAGATCCTTCGTCTTCCACATACTCAAAATAACGACTCCTGCAGAATCATATCTAAAAAAAAATTACGTGCGATACGCACGCTAGCCTCCTTTTCCGATCGTGTCTTGTTTTTCATTCTGAATCCAGGCTCTTGGGCGTAAATACCTTTTGTAGAGAAGAGTCCACAGGTTTGCAGGCAACGAAGGAAAAAACAGGAAAAAGGCAGGCAAGGCCTGGCCTCAGCAGGAGACACGTAGGTGAGCTGAAATAGATCGATGGCGAGCTTTTCACGCAAGCGCTCGTTGCAACCCCTGACTGCTTGCCTGTTCTGGAGAAGGGAGGACCATGGCTATCCGGGAGTTGCCAATGGGGAAGATTTCTGGGAGGAGGAGGTCGAAAAGAGAGAGTAAGAGAGGGAAGAGAGACACGCGATCCTCTCACCTGTTTGCCAACCCGCCAGTCTGGTTTACGCGCTCGGTCATCCGCCGGCGCTACAAGTGGTCTTCCCTTTGCGCAATTTGTGTATGTTATTCAAACGGCCACGTTACCCTCGCGATCCAACAATTAACCAATTTACCGCCGGTAATTAAATGTAAACTCATGCAGATGTCCGATTGGACCACAATTTCAACATTTGAGAGTAACACCTGTGACCTACAAGCTGCACTTTTTACGTAAGTAGTGCGAGTCAATCTTCGGTCAGACGCACTTACAAAAGTCTCTATATTTTATTCCTGTTGGTATATTTCATTCCTTTCCAGGATTATTTACTTCAGGGGACCTTATTTCAGATGCTCTGTATATTTTTTGAAAAGAAATTACGTTTCTTGAAATATTTATATTTTAATTTTTAATTGAGGGTTAAAGATTTTAATATTGAATCTCTGACGTATTTTTTATAGTTAGGAAAGGTGTTTCAAGATTAAATAGATTAAGTAAATAATCACGAGGAAGTCTACCTAGAATGGAGTATAATACATTTGTGGGTTGATTTTTTATTCTAGGATTTATTAAGGAGGGCATCAAGGACCTAAATATTTTATGCTGTGCGCATTTATGTCGTAATAAATTTTTTCTTTAAGGGTAGGTCATTTCTGTGGCTATTTTTTCTCGTAAGGATGGAGTGGAAGAATATATAAGACTCCTCGTAATTTTTCTTTTCATACAAAAATTTGAAAAAATAATATGAATTCGAATCGTTGAATTTGAACTTCAGTAGGTTGACTTTTTTTAAATTCTACTTTTTGAACAAATTTAAGATCAGGGAAAAGTTTGACACTAAAATACAAGAATTTTTCTGAACTGTGAGTAGAGCTTCATCTTCTTAGAAGTTTTTCTTTCAAGAAAAAATCAAAAAAACACTTAAGGTCTGGAACTGGAGGTTAATAAATGTCTTCCCTTTGGACCTTCGCCACTTCACAAGTTTTCATTGCAATTAAAGAAACTTTCCTAACGTGAAACTTAAATTGGTTCATAACCCAGACTCAATTGCCAGCAATCTTGCCAAGATCGAGCAAGTCGATCGGTTCAAGTTTTAACGATTGTGTGCAGGTAATGTACATACGTATGAAAAAAAATTAGAGCCAATTCATTTACAGATTTAAATTTTTCATTAGCTTTAAAATATTGTAATTTAGAGGAAAATATGCAGTGAATTTTCCTTATTAGGGATGTGCCGAGTAAGTAATTAAACAAAGAATGAGGCCAAGAAGGCATTATGTATTATGCATATTCTGAGAAGAACAAAGGCATCTTTTGTGAATACAACTCAAAATTTTTAGTAAATTTCAACATCTATTTTATTTATAAATTGAAAAACTATTTTGCAAAAGAGAAGTACAACTTCTGACTTTGGAATATATTATAGCAAAAACAAGCAAAAATTCGTCAGAGGTGAAACGTAATATAGAAAATAACGGTTTAATGCGAACAGAAATATTTACAAGTTTAGGAAAGCGTTTGTAGGTTGCGAATCAACACGGATGAATGGTAAAATGTCAAGCTTGTCATTTTTCAACCATTTTGAGAGGGAAAACTTTCCCATGTTATTTATTCAATGACAGCACAATTCTCGATGAAAAAAATCCAATACTTTTTCACCCATTTAACATAGTAAACGCAGAATTTCTTCTGCTTTTTAAACAAAATTATTTTACAAACGTGTTTATTTTCTGTAAATTATAATAAACATAAAAGTAAACATTTTTCGACTTTTATAAGTCTTTTCTTATTGGAAGAAGCTATAAATTGCGGTTCTAATTACCTAAATATTTGACTAATGTTAATAGAGTATAAAGTTGGAAATTCATAGAATGTAAATACCCTCCAGTGGTACATTAAAGTCGGATGCTTTAGTTCTAAAATCCGACGTTCAATTATTGACAACTCCGTGGTTATAGAAACTATAAAACTAAAACTCGTAGGAATTTATTCGCAAACCGATGAAAAGCGCTGACACGATAAAAATAATCATTTTCCACCAATATATTTGAAGAAAGGAGAAAAGAATAATATATTAGCTGATAATCTGATCAAATAAACTTTTAACTCTACTGTGTTTTTCTCTCTTCGTGTAAAACACAACCTTCTAGCGACTAATTACATTTTCCTGTGGCAGTAAATCGATACGACCAGTGTAAAAAATTGACCCAATAGACTCTGAAATAATATCTCTGATTTAAACAAACAACAGCTTTTAAATTAAATTAAGCTTTTTCAATTTTATTAACTTCAATTCACTTGAATTGAGTTCACTTGAATTCAAGAAATTTATCAAATATTTAATAAAAATGTAAATGCTTGAGTATAATGGAAAGTCTGAGAAAAATAATTTCATTTTTGATCTACTCTTTCCAAATCTTGACACTAATCTGCAAGCACTTGAAAGTTGAAGGTAAGGTAAATTCTAGGGCGACTTGTTGCTCGACAGAGCCGAGATAAGGCATTAATAATGTCACCAAAAAAAGGCATTTTTCTCTGCCAGTATATATTATCGTCCCACGCATTCGATTTTTCAGCTTGACGAAAAAGGTAAGAGGAACATTAGAAAAAATCTCATTCCACTCTCAGCTCTCGAATCGCGGTTGTGAAAAAGATCAAACGTTTCCTTTACAGTTTTTTTCAAGGGTTGCTCCCCTTTTTAACAGAGAATCTCTCGAGTTTCGCTTGTAGATTTAATTCTAGATAATTCCTCATTTAATCTTCCACCCTTGTTAAAGTTACCAATCCTCGAAGCATCAAAACAGTTATATTTTAATATAATTGTATATAATATTATATTATATTTGAGAAATTAAACAGATTACTTATAGTAAACTTTTCGTGCGCCTTTTTATATCAGTGTTTAATATATATGTATTAGTATATTTACAGATCAATTACCTTCAAAACCATGAGATTTTATGGGATTTAATGATATTTTGGGAGATTTTAAGTAATTTTAAGCAACTTTAAGATATTTTATGGGATATTGAACTATATTTTAAGGACTTTCAAGGAATTTTACGAGATTTCATTGAATTGTCAAGAATTTGAAGAGATTTCATGAGATTTCATGAGACTTTGAGTAATTTTAAGGAATATCAAGGAATATTAAGTGATTTTACGAAAAAAGGAATTTCACTAAATTTTGAAAGATGTTAAAGGAATCATAATTGCTAGTTTAATTAATATATCCTTTAAATTTAAAAAGTGCCAAGTATTAAATTATCTCATGACTCAAGTTTAAAATAATTAAAACTCTTAGCACATAGAAGGGCTTGATTATCTTTTTATGTTTTTAAAGAGACACAATTTGAGTCCTGATAAACGAGAAAATGAAACCAAGGAAATGCTTCTTAATAAAACGTCCGCAAGAGCGTGAATAATGTAGACAAAAACGTGAATGTAATCTCTAATCAGAATATGCATATTCATAAAATGTAATCGTAGTCAGAGTGGAAATATGCGCATGAAAATAGCATCATTGCTCACTGTGAATGCCACTGAAATTCTCGTATTACGTCAGAAATACGAAGTGCTTTTTTAATCGTTCACACTTTACTTTCTTATTTGCAACTATTATCCACACAAAAGGATAAATTTCAAAAAGAGGTTTTACCATTTATTATTTACTTATCTCGTGTAAATTATTTAAAAGACATTTATGAAATTAATTTTATAGAGAGATGAAAATGCAAGACCGAAAAATGAAATTGAGGATGCAAAGTAAGTGTAATTTCAATTCTCGTCGTCACAAACTCTAGCAAACAGAACGTGCTTTCCACATGAACCAATCACAGCTTGTCCTCGACTATATATTGCGTATCTAATTAATTTCTGTGAACAGAGAACCAGTCTTCTACTACTTGGAAACTTTCCTATTAAAATATTTCTTTGTAAAAGAGTCCTTCAAATTTTTACTGCTGACATCATAAAATTTAGAAAATCAGGAAATGGTATTGAAAATGCTTGAAATTATAATCAATTCAACTTCTAAAATTTAAGCTTATGCATTTGTGCATAACATTTTTAAATTTGGAATGAGGTTTTAGTATTGCACCGAGTATTATATTGTAGTATAAGAAAAATATTTTCTTCGTTTAAGAGGATTCTTCTTATTCTGATGCAATTTTTCCTCTACAGTATGGTATTTAAAGTTTATTTCCATCTTAATTTTAGAGGATTATTCTCTTTTAGAAAGAATTCCTCTCAAATAAAGAGGAATCCTCTTAAAAGTAGAGGAAAATAATCTAATTCATAGAGGAATATGCTCATTTTTAAGAGGATTCCGTAAAAGGAATTTTCCTCTTAAACGAAGAAAATATTTTTCTCGGTGTGTGTATCATAAAAATTGTGGGTAAGAGAGCTAGTTGGAAATAGTACTAAGGTTCTTCAAATATGCAAACTGTTGTCAGCTGTTACCACAATCTGCAAATTTGAGAGCGTCCGTTTCGTATAGGTACTGTAGTAACTGTAATGGTATACAGTAAACTATAAAAGTCGTAACAGTTTTATAATAAAATTGCAATTGCAACATTGCGAAACTCGAGATGAAAATATTAATTTTTTTTTGCTATAATTCAGTTACACAGACAGTAATTGCGTCTATGATCTTGCTTATTTATTTAGTTAAATAATATTTCGATCTTGACGTGTGAGTGGGAAATGATATGTTGCATTTATAGCAGAATGAATTTCTCCTGCTGAATTGCGTAGTAACGAATCTGACATGTTATTTTATTAAACAGTTCCTCGTTCTTGACATGTTTCGGAAACGATATCCATCACGAATTCTCGCCTCTGATTTGTCTAATTAGACACGAGAAATGTTAATTAAAATGAAACGTAAATGTGTTTAAAAAAACAGATATCCTAGCTTTCATGTTAAATATAATAAAATTGTAAATAGAAGAAGAAATTTAAAAAGTGACTCGAATTATTTTTCCTCTTTTACTTCTCCTCTAGTTTTTTTAGACCTAATTTTATAAAGCTGATTTCCCTTTAATGAGCGTTGTGTCTGAGATTAAAATCTCTACGTGACTTCTTAGAGATTAAACGATAAATCGAATCTCGCAGTAAATTTAATTCCAGATCGTTCTTGACAGACAAGATTAAATTTTTTCTTGTGAGAAGCTGAGAAGCTTGAAATTGATGGTGAAAAGGAAAGTCGCGTTCAAATTTTGGTTCTAAAAAATAAAATTGTATTAAAAAATACTATAAAATAAAATTTAAGATAGTTATGTCTGACAAAACAATGTTTTACTACTGAAATATTGTTCCGGCTTTAAATTTTGTAAAGAGAAAAATATTAGAGAAAAATACTTTTGAAATCATAATTCAAATTGAAAATTAAATTATTTTTTAATTAAAAAACTATCGGTTATGACTGTCTGATAAAGGTCACTATTGAGCTCTATACAAGCTGTGCTTTAAAAACAAATTGGTCGGTCGTGGGGGAAGGGGATTACATCGAGAAAAATCTCTGTGGGTTTGTATCTTTCATCGATAGCATATCGGGCCCTTGCGAGCAAGAATTTCATGCAGTAGAATAAATTTCATATGGTCAGGCGCAGTGAAAGAATATATAGAATCGATCTTTGCCTTATTTCCGTCACTATAGTTCCAACTGCATCACACTTTTTCTATCCTTACTAAATAATGTTACCAAATCAATTATACATATTATAGAACTGACTAATAAAGTAATAACCCATCGTTAAATATTTACTTTTTGCTTCTATTTGACTAATATACGATTAAAAAAAATAGCTGCAACCACCTGAAAGTTTTTATTTAATCCCTTGTTGCATTTTTAAAAAGTCCCAAATAATAAAAGGTATAAACCAAACCTATAAAAGACTCCTATTATTTTCTACCATTCTAGATGGAAGTAAAATTGAATGAGAGCATCCATAAACTTTATACAACAAATATAAATCTTTAATACTCTCGTAACTCATCCGAGATAGGTAATTAAATTAACCCCAGAAATATTAAAGTAATGCAATGTAACCTTATATTACTTTATACACTTTATGTTGCGCTTTTTTTAAATTCTTCTTTAGAAAACAGAAAGATAACAAAAGAAAAATATTTCGATGATCAGGAAGGAAGAAGAAAAGCGTCGATACACGAGTCCTTTTATTCTCAAATGACTCTGGGGATCCACCAGCTTATGAAAGCGACAAGCGTACGATCGATATTTTAAACTCTTGTACATTTTATGACGTGCAATTTCAAGCCGCGCCTTGCTTGTTAATTCTTTCTATTTCACGCATTTCACTCTCAAATCACTAAAAAAATGTTCCGCCAATAACGTGCATCCCAAGATTTCAAGTGCTACGTAAACTGTAATTTTTAATAAAACACTTTTTTAAATAAATTAAGGATTCTCACAATTGGCCTTCACATTTCAGTAGTTAAAACTGGAATAGTCAGACATACTGGTAACTAAACATACGGTTAAAAATTCCCTAGAATTAAATAACAATTCTAAAGTAAAATTGTTTAAAAGTATAAACGTAAAATAAAAATAGAATTGTAAAGAAAATTTAAACTATGATAGTTGAAAATTGAGTTTTAATTCTAATTAGGCGTCGGGAAAAAAATATTTGGCAAATATGTTGTCATTTAAACGATTTAACTTCGAGTGGAATTATCTCACCCATTTAAATCAAGATTTTTATTTTCACGGAATTGCTTAACGACACGCGAATTCGCACTGATTAACTACGCACGACACGATGCGCGTGGTTTATTTAATTATCCTAGCTATCGTGCTTGTTATATGTATATAATTTGTTTTACTATTTTTAAATAATATAGAAAGCTTATGGATAAGAATAAAATTTTAAATAATCACCTTTAACTGATTAATGGAAGATAACTAAAGAAGAGAAATATTGTTATACGCTAATTATTACACACGTTGACGATTGAGTAACAACAATTTTAATATACACGTCGGTTTTCTTCCGTCTGTGTTATTTTAGTCACGACAGGCAGCAACTCGCAACAGAACGTGTAGAATTATTATTATCGACATAATCAGGTCTGTCTTAATGATCATAATTACAGTACAAAAAAAAAAATAAAACAGCATTAGATTTTTATCGAAAAAAAAAAAAAATTTTTAAATTGCTATCTGTTCTTAGATCGAAGAAGACAGATCTACAAATAAGTAATGTTATCTTTTTCACATGACATAAAAAATTCAACATCTTCACATCATGATAAGAAAAGCATCTGGGACCTTTTTTTCCAAAGAATGAAAACTTTCGTCATCTCCTATCTTTTTACCGTGCTTGAAAAACTTTCTTCAAAACCTTCAGAAACTTCTAACGAGTAATACATCTACATATAAAACCAAAAATCAAATTCCTTTGGGAAATCGCTTTCATATTGGACATAAAGTGGCAAGAGCAAAGTTCACACTATTCTTCATTCGTCCATGAATAATCTGAAGAATTACTACCTGAGTTTAAAATCAGGATATGAGTTTATCAATAAATAAACAATTTAATTCTAGTTCAAAATTGCCCTCATATGATTGATAGGAGAATATTAAGAGAATTGAAATTCTCACCGAAATCCTAGAAAGAAAAATGCCGATAAAATGATATCGTCCTGAGAAGGTATTTTTGAAACTAGATGAACCTCATGTATGACTAAATCATGTACACTGGAGCACGTATTTTCTGAGGACGAGGACAAGAAATGACGGAGTGTAGAAGGGTGTGCCATAGCCTTAATCAGATTTATTTGACTTTTACGTACGACTAGAATTTCTAAAAAGCTGTTTTCAGTCGTCACATAAAATGCTGCAAAATCCGTTAACGACTAGCAGGTTCGAAAAGCTTTTCCGTTACTCAAAAGGCATATTAAAGTCCGATATTCAATACGTAAAAGGTATAAAAGTTTCAGTTTTGCCTTATGTGGCGTAAAAAAAATATATATATATATGTAAGTTTTCAGTTATTGCAGAAGTTCCTTTCAAAACAAGGAGAAAAAGGAATAATTATAAATAAACCTTCCCCAAAAAAGTATCATCTATTACTATTCTAATTTAAAATTAATTTAAGAGTAATGATTGCCTTGATGATAAAATTTGAGTTATGATTTATGTATTATATATAATATAGAGAACTGTTTTTATGATACTCGTATATAAGTCTATAAAGCATATTCTCAGGCACTAAAATGTCTCTAGATAAAGGTGTTTATGTAGGCGTTTTAATTCATCGTCGCATGGAAGAGTTATATGTATCAGATTACGGTCAAAATCTCTTCGGGTAGAAGCAATGTCATGTCCTTGTATAAAAAGCCTTCACGTACAGAAAATTGTTGCGCAATTCACTTACACTTTCTACGTGAAAATGCCATTTTCAGGCTTGCAAGTCTCTTGGGTTTTGATTGTATCAAATTCCTGGACGCCGTTATCGTGGGCGAAAAAAACCTCATTCCTATATCGACGATTCTTTAAATACACGATCCTATTTTTTATTCATTAAAAAACTTTATACTTCTCCCACAACTCCAATTAATGTTGTACACATTCACGAGCAATGCCTGAATAGGTCGCTTAAAAAATACACACAGTTTTTAAAACAAAATTCCCTTCGTATAAAATTTATTCAAAAGCATTTTTATTTTATTCACTGAATTAAATATTATTAGGCAAAAAAAAATATAAAAAATTTTTATGGATTTTTTTTGACGTGTTTTTATTCCTGAAAAAAGGATAATAGGTATTATGTTTCAAAGCCTCGAAACACAAAACCTTTTCAGCAATATCGGTTAGCTTGCATGTAAGCATATTTATTTTATGACGCAGTTGCATACCGAGGAGTAGATACATTATAGATTAAATTTTATTCAACATTTCAAATATTTTACTAAATTCTTTTAAAATGAATTAAAGTAGAAAATATTTAAAATTTGGAGAGAGTTTAGAAATATTTCAGATTTCAGCAGTGCAACAATGCTAGGACTTCCCTCTTTTGTTGAAAACTCGCTTCGGTTACAGTTTAGTCGTAAATGACTGAAACTTGCGTACACTATGTTCGAGAGGTGATTATTTTAAAGTGTATGATATCGGATACATAGTTACGCTATAGTCCCAGCAATTTCCCATGATAAAGTTTTCCAGCATTTGCCATAGCAACAACCTTGACTGCGACCACATTTCTACTCCTGATAGCGATTTCCAACACGCGCACTTTAAACACGTGAACCTTTGAATTCAATAATTCAAAGAGTGCCAAGTCAACTATTAAAAGTCGACAATTCATATACCAACACAATTATAACGTGCATCAAATTTTAAAACGCTGTAATGTTCAAATTCCAAATATTTTTTATTCCCACGTGGAATAAAAACGCTTCAGACAAGCAATCAATGTAGTTTTCAACTCTTCGCAGCTTTTAATTTTAATCCGAATATCGAAGACCCGCCATCCACTGATATTTCTTTCAATAAAAAATAATTACATTTTTCTTGGATTTTTATGAAGTGATTTTTATTAGACTAATTAAATGAAATAGAAAATTTAGAAGGTAATCAGGCTCTGTAATTAAATTCTGAATGAATGACTAAGTAAAATGTGACTGTTGTAATAATTAACAACTAGTTGCGAAAATTACTCCTAGTGGGTTATTACTCGAAATTCGACACTATATTCTCCTGGCACAGAGTTCCGGTAAATTGGAAAAAATCGGCTTTACTGGTACATAAAGCACAAAAAGCCTTTAATCTAAAGTAAATCGATTTCCTAGATTAAAAATCGATGTTTACGGATTCGGATTCAAAGAGTTTGAAAGAAATTAAACACCATAGGATTGCTTCTTTTCGAAACTACTTAAATGAGTAAATCTACCTTCATCGTTAAGCAAACTTCAGTTTATAATGGAATTTATCAAGCTAGATTAAATGTAAGCTAAAAATTTACGCTCTATGCGTTTCGAAAGCTTTTCTCTCATTCGGAAAATATGTTCTCTTGAAATATAAATTCTTGAATGAAATATAAATTCTTAAGGTTACAATTTTTAATTCTATTTAATTAATTTCAAGAAGAGGTTATATGAGAGAAACTTGAAAGGATTCATGGAAAACCTGACTATATCCCAAGTGGAAAATTACACACCAGCCATGTTTCTGTACAGGAGGCTATAATAGAAATCAATGACAATCAGTTTCCCCTACGCGGAGGCTGTGAAACTTGATTGTTTTTCTTGAGAAATTTAAACGAGAAAATAAAGCCAATAACACTCAACTGGAGAGAAAAATAGAATCTTCGGAAAAACAAAAAATCCCGAATCTTTACGAAGTATATATCTTATTTATAAATATTTAGACATTTTATGGTGGAATTTTGTGCCCGATTTTAAATCTAGTAAATAATAGAAGAAAAATTTGAAAACTATACAATTTGTAGGTATTTTTAAATAATAATGACCGAGGCTAGTCACAGGAAAAATAACTAATTTATAAGGAATTTTCCAATATTGGTTTTCTCTGCCACCAGCATGTTCGTAATTATGTATCATTTGATCTTCACGCATTCCAGTTGAAATTTCTTGACAATGATATAAATTTTCAATAATAAGGGCATTTACAAACTTCAAACGTGATTTGAAATTCAGACAGACATATTTCAAGCGGCATATAGAGAATGAAATTGACACGTATGTTTATTGAAGTGCCAATCAGTGTGTTTATCAGTAGAATTGTTTGATTTATCAATACAGCAGTTTTAATTCCTTTTTATATCCACCTATTTTTGATATTTTAATTCACAAAACGCAATTGTAAATTTTTAGCCAAGCAATTATGAGCGACATAAATAACATATATTTATCAAAATGCGAGTAACACTGTTTAACTGTGAAATTATAAAATATGGTCCTTGGAAAAAAACTGAGCTTAATTTCAATATTTTCCGCTATGGCGCACAAGTTGAAGGGTATTAAATTTAATATAAATGATTCACAGTTATTTGCACAGATGAGGAAAGAGCATTTCACTTCGAAAGTCAATCAGAAGGTGCAATCGAGTGACAAAATGAATTCCGGTCATTAAAAATGTCGAGGATATCAGATGAGAATTGTGAATAATAAATAAGCCTGGACCCTCATGACGAGGTCAAGTCCCTAATGAGAATAGTTTCCATATTACATTATGTATAAAAAATATTGACGTTGGTATTCAAAGCAAAAGTTTATTTAAACTTTTAAATGTCAAGACTTGGATGTTCAACAACTTTTAATGGAAATGACACAAGAATAAACAGTTTTCATTTTATCTTTTTTATATGTACCACAATAAAAATTTACTTTTTTATTCAAGCGAGAAAACCCTTTGAATTTTGAGTATAGAAGTTAAAAAGTATCTAAAAAGTGTGCTATCCTGTTTAAAGTTTCTCTCACATTTGGAGATAACAAGTGTTTGAGAGATTCTTGTGGATTTCGTGTGACGCGAAGTCTCTACAATACGATGGGACAAACTACACTTACAAGGGGCGGAATTGTGGAAAGAGAATCGAGAAATGTGGTAAAGAGGTCACCGCTCTTTCTGAAGAATGCTCCCACACGACTGAGTAGCACTTTTGGTGATTACACGCGAAAGACAAAGAAACTTTACAGTCCATGAAATTGCCTCTACATCAATCACGCTGTAAAAGAGGGTGGAGCTTTTTGAACCGAGCTTAAGATATTTGCTTTTTATTCATTCTTGAAAAAGTTTAACTGAGATAAAATTAAATTTGTTTGTCATCATAAATATAAATATTGCAAATTGCAATACATATATATATAATAATATAATAAAGTATCTAATATAAAGAATATAAAGAGATCAAGATTACTAATTGCTTATAGAGAAGTATTTAATACCGAATTTCGAAATAATGCGTCTTTACCAAAGTCATTACGGTATACAATTATACATAAATTAGTTACCAAAGTTTACTAAATCGTCTTGGAAACTGGCAAGCTAAAATCCACGAGAAGTTTATTATTACCGTTGAAATTGACTGAGAAAGCCTTCGATGAATCGATTAAGATATCAAAAGGAATTTGTAGTCTTTTGTAATATAATATATAAACTAGCAAACTAATACGCGCATGATTATTTGTTTTACATTATATAACTGCGAGTCATTCAATAGCCAATTACTCTTAATCTGAATTAGCGGAATTTCGTTGATACAAATTTAGAGAGCAGGTTTGAAAGAACAATGTATGCGAAATTTTAGAGATATTTCGTTACATCACTTTTTTAGAGAGGAATTTCAAGAGGTTTCTAGGAATTTTAAAGTATTTCAGGATATTTCATGGAATTTTAAAAGAATTCATGCAATTTTAAAAGAGTTTTAGGAACTTTAAGGGATTAAAAATTTTTTGAAATCTGAAAAAAGTTTTAGAGGTTTTAACGAATTTTAAGCGATTTCGAAGATTTTCCGGAAATTTTAATAGATTTCAAAGGGGTACTTAGGAGTTTTAGATAATTTCAATTTTTGCAGGAATTTGCAAGGAATTTTAAGAAAACTCAATAGATTTTTATGATTTTTAAAAGATTTTGTGGAATTTTATGACATTTCTAATCATTTTAAAGGATTTTAAGATATTTTTCTGATTTTTAAAAGATATCATGGAATTTTTAAGGATTTCATGGAATTTGATGAGATTTATATAATGATTTTAATGAATTTTAAAGTATACAAAAGCCAATGGGTTTCTAATAGTTATTGTAGAATATTAAAGAATTTTAAGAAGTTTCTAGGAATTTTAAGAGATTTTTACGAATTTGAACAGATTTCAAGAAATTTTTATAACTTAAAATATTTTATGGTATTCCAAGGATTTTATAGTTTCTCAGAGAATTTTGTTGAGGGATTTCAAAAGATTTTTATAATTTTAAAAATATTTTTTAGAATTTACAAAGATTCCGAAGGTTTTCGTAAAATTTGAAGGGTTTTCAAGAAATTTTTCTAATTATTTAAATTATTTTGTCAAATTTTTAAGGATTTCATATAATTTTATGAAATTTCTAATTATTTTAAGAGATTTTAAATTTAAATTGTAAAAAAAAACTAAAACAAAAAAAAATGAAATGCAAGTCTATGTAATTAATTTAAATGCAAGTTACAGTTTCGATGACAATGTAACTAACATATTCTACAACACTTGATTACTGAAACGAGTTCCTCTCCAAAATGGCATGATTTTATGCATATACTGAAATTACAGTGTGATGTAGTGCGAATAATACCAAGTAGCACGTTCGTTAATGAGCTGACTGCGATCTAGAGACGAACATATAGCCAACTCAGCATACATAATATCTATATGTATGTAGCTTATACACTAGCAATGGAGATGATGCGGTACACCTGACTGACTGAATTCTATTTCGTATGACACCACACAATATTCATAACGACACCAGAGTTCACAGGTAATATGCTACAGGAACATGTCAAGGAATCTCTGGTAAACATCCAATTTTGTGGCCAATTCGTTACCTGTCTGACATCACACAATTTGGGACAAAAGCTCTTTCCTCGAAATTACTTAGTTACCAAGAATTTCACTGCTAACATCGCATAAATTATGCTGCAGTTTGGAGTTTCGGAATTTCATAATTACAATTTCTTAATAAGTGTCACTAAGATTATCATGTTTTAATTCAAAAGAAACTATCATAAATATGAAATAAAATGTGAAAGAAAATATTGTTTTAATGATTAATTAGGTAAAGAGGCAGAAAGGGATGAAAATACGTTTTTAATAAGACGTTTCAAATTTCATTTTAGGGGAAGCAACGTTTCATGTGAGTTAATTAGTAAATGGCTTATATTAAATTTCGATCACCATTTCTAAAGTATATATTGGTTCAGTTAATTCAATATTTATAGGTCAATTAGTAAATTATTTATATAGAATGTTAATAGCATTCATAATCTATATAGATTATAGATTAACTCTTATTATCTTACTCTCTAAATCTGAATTAATAAGAAGTTACTAATGAAATAGTGCCGATTCGTTTACTAATTCACTTTAGTAAGCATTTTTACTATCGATGAGTTAAAAACTACTAATTCACAGTAAAAAAATACTAGTTCATTTAGTAACGGTGACTAAATCAATTAATCACCCTTACTATATGAATTAGTATTTTTTTACTGTGAATTAGTAGTTTTTAACTAATCGATAGTAAAAATGCTTACTAAAGTGAATTAGTAAACGAATCGGCACTATTTCATTAGTAACTTCTTACTAATTCAGATTTAGAGAGTAGATTATCTGTAATATTGACTCTTTATTATTAAATACATTTACTCGTTATTACATAAAAAGAATTGAAACTGAAACGTATGTTACAATGTTTCATTAAAAGGACGCTTCGATATAAAAGGCAAGTTATTTCAGAGAGCTTAATAAACACTCGAGAGCCACCTTTCAACAACAGCTCTTGAAAAACAAAAGTGCCAGGAACTTAGAGCGGAAAAGCAGAATGCAGAATTTTAAACTAAGGCATTCATAAAGATAAGACATTCATTTTTAGTTGAACAGAAACAAACCTTGAATATTATAATTTTAATTAAAGCGGGGAAGAATAAAATGCCGCAGTGGCTTCGAGTTGATTTAGAGCTCATTTGGAGAATTCCCCATGTTAGGTACTGAAGGCGCTGTAAACATGAATGTGAGATATAATGTAAAGATGGCTCAGTTTCAAAAAACAAAAAAAAAAAAGAATGATAAATGTTTGATTTCCTCGCAGCAGTTAAATCCCCAAAACTCGAAATGCACTTGTTTGCACTGAACAAAACGCGAGTTAATTTTGCATACTGTTTTCAGTTCTTCCAAACCACTGCAGAGTTGCAGGCATAACAAATCTGCAGTCTGTGTATACGAAAATGGCAAAACTTACAGCTGAGCATGAAATTCATCCTCATAATATAACATACTCTCGTAAAAATGGAAAGAGAATGAACAATAAAGTTTCCTTCATTTTTAATTTAAAACTTTCTCACTAAAAACTTCTTCGTCCTAAAAACGTCCTTCTCCGCGTATTTGCAATCAGATTCAGCCAGCTTTGGAAATCGGAACAGCGATTTCACTCTTATACAATATACATTCGAAAAAAAAGTAAACTTTAAAGTTGGCCTGAGGGATTTGCATTAAGAAACGAGGTTACATAGTTCATAAGTAGTTTAGTTCATAAATCTGATCGCCAGAAGGCGTATTTCAGATTTCTGATCATAATTCAGAGGAGCAGAACTCGAGTCGTAGAAAATTAAACCGTGACGAACTAAATTTCCGTTGTGGTAACTCGAAACACGACCTTGTTAATGATAATTGAATTGAATTGCAAAATTGAAGCCGACTGTATTCTCAGAGGACATTTGGATATATCCGGCCAACAGATTGGAGCTAGATTGTATATTGGGAGTACCATCCAGAGATTGAAGGACATGTATATATATATATTAATTATCTGTCCGAAAACCAATTAATTATTCATGAGAAGAATAATTCTTTCAATCATTATTTACGGCAGAAGTAATTGATTCGTTTACTAATTAAATTAAGTTTAAATTAGCTCATTAGAATATGTATGGTTTGATCGGCTCCGGGCTATAGGGAATGGCATCGACTGTTTTATGTCACCCCTGTAAATTAATTATACGAGAGGTGTCCTTAATTGAAATTGCGAGGAGGGAATCGTGCGGGACAGAAGTTCTACGGAGACAATCATCATATCCAAGGGAAATTAAGGAGTCTCCTCGAAATGTTAAATTGAGATTCAATGCTACGATTATCAGAAGTTTGAAGGACGGGACACCCTCTCTGATACTCGTGAATCGTTAATTACCGTGTCATTTTAGAATCATGAGATCATCTGACTGTAAAGAGATAATCCGAGACTTAGCAATTAACAGATAAGTAATTTCAAGTTTAGCCTTAATTTATCATCAGGCACGTGTTCTCGTTCATGAGAAAATGTATAATGTATTTGCTTTTCCAATCTCCTTCTCCATCGTTTAAATGCTGCACACGTGGAAATTTCGAAGGCGAAATGCGTGAAATCGCCTAATGAAGCTTTGCAGACTCGTATTAAGTTCAGCATCCAATTAACATCTGAATTGAGTTCTGAATTCAGAATACTGGGTATCATACAGTTTTACTTTTGATGTGGATCAAAACATGAAAGCCCATGTTCGCGGCTGCTAATGCGAACAGGAAGTAAATTAGTTTCCGAACAAATATTTAATGGCGACACAGTAAAGCAGAATAGATATAGTCAACTTGTGTCGAGGTCTGACCATAGACTCGCTTGGATGGTCTTGCTCCCTGCTTCCGATTTTCCAACATCACTCAGAAATCGAATCTCTCTGCTGGGGTTTATCTCGTTACTTCCCTTTGATGTGTGTATCTCAAAAGTCATTCAATTTACCAGATTTACTTGCCCAATAATTCGATAACAAGCATGAGCATATTTTTGAGTCGATGACACATGAACGATTGTCGATACTATTATTGCTTTATCGAGCTTTTTCCTTATCAAAAACCCTTCAGTCAAAGAAACATGATATACATTTCAAACAAACCTTTACAGCCCATTTAAACTCAATTAATTGTTTATTGCGGTGTAATAAAAATTGTTGTGCTACACGGAATAACTGGCTGCTAAAATAGTTTATGACTCCCATAAACCATATATATAGAAACCACTCCTATAATATAAATGAACTAATTCCGAACGAAAGTTCTAGCCCTTTTAAAGAATTAAAAAATATCAAATTGATCTTTATGTCTTTTGTCATTCCTTAAAATGACATAGGGGACATAGATTCTGAAGGTTGAGAAAATGGAGAAATATTTTTAACAAATTTAGCTCAATAAATCTTTTTTATTATGTTGCAGATGAAAGATTTATCTTCTAAAAAAACGTCATACTGCAGGAGGTACATCGGTTGAGGAAATTTGAAAAAAGAATGACTTGATTACATAGATGCAAGAGCCATGAGGGAAAACAGCAAAGATACAAATGGCTGCAGACATAGAACGGTTTCTTAACGACGTAAAGTGCTCTGGAGCTTCTCGAATCGAGAAAATGTCACTATCAAAAGAGCAACGTCTCCTTGGGGTCTTAAAAACATTTACTCATCTATCGGCAATACCTCGAAAGAGTAGAATTTAAAAACGAAATTAATTGCTCATTTTCTCTAAGAGAAAGAAACAGTAACCCAGACTCCTATAAGCCAAAATCTATTGTTTTAATCTTTGGCTGACTCTCCCTACTTTATTTTTTGTGCCATAGTTTTTTGTTAACATTTCTGACGCAAACGCGAGCAACAAGTCAATTTTATACGCGGTAGATGATGCGTGAGTGGTTCTTGTGAAAGAATATGTTATTTTAAATCATCAGTGGAGGTGCTTTATTTGAAAGCTGGATTTTATTTCTAAACTTGATATTCCTGCTTTTGGAATCGGTATTTGGGGATTTTGAAAAAACGTGAAAAGTGAGAATACACGATGAGTTTTTTCAGTTCTTTACACCAGTACGTGAGCGACAGTGTCGCAAATCTGAATTTGGGTTCAAAGAGATTCTCATTTAGTCGAGAAGATTCCCAAACTGCCGGAGCGGGAAGAAGTGGCTCCACTGGGAGTGTCACCTCGACAACTAATTCCACCACGACGACGCACCATGGATTTCCAAAGGTGAATCTCTACTTTTCCCTCATTATTTAAAATTTTAAATACTAAGAATAACAAATTTAAATTTAAAATAAAAATATTTGCGTTCAACATTTTTGAATCAAATAAACTCATATAAAAATAAAGAGTCATTGATTGAGTGCATCAGAATGTAAACGTTAATTCAATAAAATTAAATTCACATGTGTTAATAAATTGGTATTATGCGCTGAAATTTGCGATACTATTTGCAACAAACAAAAGTTTCTGATCGTGGCGTCCATTTATTTATTATATCAATGTTCCATTCAATTCCCTCCAGTCGTAAAATAAATGTGAGAACTACAAATGTTAAAACCTCCAGAGATTCTTCTTCGAATAAACTTCTCAATTCTTTTCTTTTAGGTTGTACCACCACCTGGGACAACAACACCTCCCCATGCTCGTTCTCTTTCGACTCGACGACGAACTATTGAATCCACTTTTGTTCCTGGACTCTCTGTGCATCCAGCTGCAGGGGGCGGGGGTGGTCAGTTGTCACCCCGAAGGGTAGGCTCCTTCAGAAGAAGTAAGGGATCCACTGATCGACCGCCATTAATGTTTTATCGTAGAAGACCATCTTGGCCAGAAGTCGACAATGAAGCAACTTCCGGGTAAGTTATCGTATTCTTCTTCTTCTCTCAGTGTCATTGATATCGAAATTGTGTTTGCACCAATATTTATATATCATTTATTAGTGTGAATTTACTAATTAATTATCGCGTCACCTGCTGTCGAAGTTTCGAATATTTCTCTTATAATTAAACATCATAGGAAAGCATGATTAATATTATTAATATAATTTGAGATTTAGGATGTTCTTCAAAAAGTATATCTCTCAATCCTATTTCTACGAAATTTTTACTCTGGATATCGGCGTTATTCTTCTTTCTCTGATTCTCTCTCAATTGGAAATAAAACCTTTCCAATAAAAAAGAAATTCCTTTGATTCTTTTGATCCATTTTCTTAAGAAACAAACTCAACATTCTCATCTCTACCATAATGGATACCAATACCGTTAAAAAAAAAGGAGAGCTATTTATAATCATTAAACCGGTGTTTAGATGATCAAATGAGAATATTCTTCTCCGAGCTTATAAACCCGTACAGAAATTTGGATGAGGTCTTGATGGGGTCCTGGCCATTTTCCCTAGTTTTATTGTGGAAAACTGAAAAGGTGCGTCACACTCTCACTGGTAAATACCATATGTAAGGGAAACTGGTCAATATCCCATCCAGATTAAAAAACTATTATTGACTCATTATTTGCAATATCTGATTACTTAACTAGTTAATTTCCTGAAAAAAATCCTATTATAAAAAGGAGATAGTAATTATATCGAAACAAGTATTTTTCAGAAATTTTTAAAGAAGTTCAAAATAATTCACGGGGGTTACAAGATTTTAGAGTAATTTAAACATTTTAAGTATTTCGAGGGATTTTAAATGATATTAAAGAATTTTAAAGGGTCTACTTGTCTCGTTTCGCCTCTTCTCCATTTCGCACTTGGAGGAATTTATTGAGGAAGCTATTCGGTTCAATAATATTCTTTATCAACTTCTCGCCTGAATTTTAGGAAGTCAAATAAAGTCCAAGGAAAGTTTGCCACTTGAGAAATTCGTTGAATGATTGAATAATTCACCTTCTTAATTATTTCACAAGCAAATCATATTTTACAAAAAAAATAAAAGTACTTGCAGTCATATAAATTTCAAATTACCCACCAATGATAATTTAAGAACAAAAGAACTCTTTCTAAATTTCATATTAAGTAAAGATTATATCTCTTAAAAGTTTTTGGAAGAACCATTCAGAACCGCAAAGGTGTGTTTTATCTGACAATCCGCAAGTCCAAACTCTGTAACAAAGGGTTTCCCCTTTGTGAAGCTCGTGAAGCACCCTTCATAAGACTTCTTTGAGCTTTCATCCCATATCAAAGTTTGCTTAAAAAAATCGATACTCAGGACGAATTCAAAGGAGAAGTTCGATATTTGATGATTGTTACATCAGCAAGAATCACACATGTAAGATAGAATGTGAGAATTGAGAAATGATAAGAAAGCATTGGAGAAATGACAATATCGTTTTTTGAGCGTTCTTTCAGATGAAAGTAATGAAAGTGATGGACCAGAATTTTACGAATAAAATGGATCGATTTCCTCTGGGAAATTCTATACGTTCCAAGGACCAATCACCAGTCGTCCTTTCCTTTCAGTTGAAGCTATTTCAGAGTTTCATTATCCTCCCGTAACTCTACACCTGTCAGGAATCTGAAAATCGCTAATAACGAAGGTTGCATCAAGAAACTTTGATGTAGATTAATTATAATCCACCCTCGGACAACATCGAGAAATTAAGCGATATTATAATTAAAATTTACGTGAATATTAATTATAATTACCGAGAATTGGGTAAACATATATTTGCTTTTTGTTGTTTTCCCTCACGCAGAATTATTTATTATAACTAAATATTACTGCTTGATGAAGTAAATTTTCGTTTAATATCATATTAGTGTCTCTTGTTCTATAAGTGACGTGAACAGTTTCATAGTTGATGGACAATGGCAGGGATAGTTTTCACCTAGATTTTGAATCATTATACTATATGGAGATTATGAAGTGATGGTTTCAAATTTTGTTCTACAGGAAGTATACGCTGGGAAAGTTAACACTTCTACCCTTGTTCTTCCGTTTATCGTCCACGAGTATTAGGGACTCTAGGGGAGATTATAGTTTCCTACAATGTTTGAATTTGGTGTATGATATCGGAATTAAAAGTTCGTTCTTTTAATAAAATTTCTCATAGCATCAGATCTATTCATTATTCCAAGTAAAAAGTTGAATTTCCAAAAAATGTTTTAAATTTCTCAATTTCACAAACAAACTTAGTAAATCCCAGTTCATTAATTTGATCTCGAAATTGGATCAGAATCAGGTGCAACGTTTTGATATAATATTTCAGGGTTTTGTCTTTCATCAGACAATTGGGATGAAAATGGTCCGATTTTGGAGATCAATTACACCGAAACTTTATTTCGAGAGGAAACAATCCGAACGATAATGCGAATGAAGTTATACACACATTAATGATTTGATCCGCAAGAGTGTATCATTTTGATCTCAATTTGATAATGTCCAAGTGATTTGGAACGATTTAATACCCTGGGGTTTATCGTGAATAAATTGAGATTTATATGTAAGAGCAATAACGAATATTGACGTGAAGCGGAAAAAATTAAGAATTTACGAGCAAACGATAGACTGTTTTATGGAGAAACTACTGTAATAACATAAAAGTTATGACATGTAATATATATATATCACAAGAACGATTTTATACTCATTGAACTGTGATGCATTCTCTTTCCTTAGAAAGTAGATTTTATATTATATCTCGATTTCAAAATTTTTTTATTTGCTTAAATGTTGGAAAATTTATCGTATTAAAGAATACGGATTATTTTTAAGAGGGGGAATTTGAGTTGAGAAATATTATAAGCAAAGATGGTGGATTAAAATGTAAAACGTGGTTCTCAATAAACAGGGCACTTTATACATATACCTTTCGACCTTTTCTCTCTGCATTAGTAATTCTCTTGGAGTGTCTCAAACACTCTATATATTCAATTCCTTTGATATAATAATTCCCTAACCTCATTTACGTCAGTGGTATTAGGAAATGTATCTCCTTTTCAAATTCTGTTCAGAAACTGAAGTTACATTCCTTCAGGTTCTGGTTGTGTTGCATATCTGTATACTCATCTATTAATTATAATTATCAAGCAGGTATTCGACACAGAGAATAATTCCTTAGGTATTTCTGTATCCGAATTTGATGAACATATTAATCTAGATTTGATTATAATATTAGCATAATTATTTATAATATATAATAAATATTTACTCTGAAATCCTATAAAATGATTCATAATTTAAAAAAATCAAAGTAGGATAGCAAGTTGCATCATCAAAGTTGAACACAGTTTTAATAGGTATCATAATTATTCAAGGTGTTCATTTCTTTATTTCGTGTCTGATCAAAACAGATTTTCCTACTAATATACTTGCCCTGAAAATAACCAGACAGGTACACAAAATAAAAGAGAACTTATTCAATATAAAACTTATGCCGATAGAATTTAATGAAAATAATGACAAATTTTTAAAGATTTTATATGATGTCTGACCAAAAAGGGCGTTTCTACTGATATTGATCCAAACCACTTGTTCTCTGCTCCTTTTATCTAACATCTCGTAATAATTGGTAAAAATTAAAACAAACTAGCCTTCTGAACTTATTGTTAGAGATATTTTTCATACAGAAAAAACTGAAAAATATGGAATCTTCAAATTTTGCATGCATCACGCAAGTCATTACAATACTAGGAGCTGAAAAGCTCAACAAAGGTTGTCTGACTTCTTTCCGCAATTGCTGGAGTAAGTATGAAGAACGATATGTCCTTTTCACGTCTTCTTTGTTCAGAGGAAAGTACCTTTCTCCTGAATACTGAAGCTGAAATCTCAGTATTTTTCTGCGACTTCGTTCAAGTAAATAAAAATATGACAGCTTCTACACAATGTGAAACATAATTCGCCATGTCAGTTTGATTCCTTACACTATTTATTATCATTACTATTATCATCATTACTACTATTATTAGATTTTTTTCTGTTACTTTTGAAAATGAAAGAAGTTGGGAAATTATATAGAAATCCGTGAATATAAAATTGAGATATTCAGAACAACAATTGAATTGAACAAGACTGCAAAGTCGTTTAAGAATGGAGAATATAACTAGTTTCGTTCCAAATTTATTGTTTCGGACATTAAACTCGAAAGCTGTTCTATGGAATGTACGTTTTGATGCCAAGTCTATGCTCTTTTCAAGATCTGGAAGAGGAGTTCCACATCGTAAATTTTAACGTTTCTACTACACGTGGTACTCAAGATAAAGGAGTTTAATCCAATGGTTGAAAATAGTTGAATAAGGAAACATGGAAACCTAGAAGTAGAAAGTATATGCGAATGACCATAATATACATAGCATGTAGGAATTTTCCAATCTCCAGTGCAGCATCTGCACTGGAGAAATGTGAAATGTATAGGTTTTCCTTGAATCGAGAATATTGAATTCCAAGTCAACCGCAGACTGGTCAACAAATAAGGTTGAAATCAAAGTAGCAATTTTCAGAAACTAAAGGAAGAATAATAATAAGAAGGAACTGGAAATGAATATTTACACGTAAAAAGAAATTCAACTTTTACGAAATAAATTTACCTCGTTAAAATTACGAGTTTAAGGCACTTTACAATTTAATGTACGAGAAAAGATAATTAATTAATTAAAATAATTAATAATTAATTAGTTGAAGTATGAACTTTGGCATGATATTATATTACCACGAAGATCTAATTACATTCGCAATTAAAAATTTAATTAAACTCAAAACTATTTTCTTATGAAAAGCTGCCCAGTGCAGAATTTAACTTTTCGGTCTTATTTTCTATTCTTTCACGCACAAATTCAGGACGAAATAATGCGACTGAGCAACAACAATCACTAACATTCAAAACAAAAGCTATGGAAATTTTTTTATTTTCCTACAAAACTTTCTGAACTTTGGACGGCGGATGCATTTTAATTGGACTTGGATATCAAATGTTGCTTACTGTGCAGGAATTCTATATTTGTTTTTTTTTTTTCATCTAGACAATATCGAACAGAGATAGAATAATGAGAACAGAGAACAATGGCTAACGGCTGAGTAACTTGAATTCGTGTCTATTGTTCAAAAGCCTAATTGAATTGTATATGAATTTTTTTGAATAGATACTGAAACGTGATATCGTAAATGATGAAATATAGATTATTTTTATCTCCAGAAGGAATCAAGAAAAATGTCATTTTTATTCAATTTAGTTTGGTTGTCTACGAAAGTCATTTTTTAATTACGAAAATCGATAAACGATAATTATAT
>CAJFCP010000110.1:1204094-1228102 GCA_904066005.1 Synergus itoensis | reverse complement strand
AAGAATAAAAGTGAATGTCTGACTAAAATCAATTTTTCTACTTAATTATTCATTTGATGAATACTAAGAGTAAGAAAGTATTAGGTAAAAAAATTGAATATAGTCAGACATGAAGATAAAAAACATTTTTTATGAAATGGGTAATTAAGTAGAAAAAGTTCAGTTTGTTCAGACACGGGAATGAGAAACTATTTTAATGAAATTAATAATCAAGTAGAGAAAATTGAGTTTAGTCAAACATGGAAGTCAGAAGAAAAATATGAAATTAATATTTAAGTAGAAAAAATTGTATTTGGTCAGACGAAAGAATAAAGAACTGTTCCTATTAAATTAATAATTCAGTAGAAAATGCAGTTTAGTCAGACACGTGGACGAGAAACTACTCTTATGAAATTAATAATTAATTTACTTTAAGGACTTTCTTGACATTTGGTTAAACTTTCAGAGCGGTCATTAATTAAAATTATTATTTGAAAGTTAGTTTAATATTTCGTTTTTCGCCTCTTCTAGGAAATAAAAATTACCGTGCAATGATATTTGCCTCTTCATGAATACATACAAAAAATCGTAAAGACGAAAGTCATTTTTTAATTACTGAAATCGATAAACGATAATTATAAAAGAATAAAAGTGAATGTCTGACTAAAATCAATTTTTCTACTTAATTATTCATTTGATGAATACTAACAGTAAGGAAGTATTAGGTAAAAAAATTGAATATAGTCAGACATGAAGATAAAAAACATTTTTTATGAAATGGGTAATTAAGTAGAAAAAGTTCAGTTTGTTCAGACACGGGAATGAGAAACTATTTTAATAAAATTAATAATCAAGTAAGGCTTTAAACAAAATATAAAGTATGTTTATAAACCAGTGACGTATATAAGGGGAGGGGATCAGGGGATCAATCCCTCCCATGAGTTTTTTAATATCACGTTAAAATTAATAAAATTATTCTGTTTTTTACCAAGTCATATCCCCCCATCGAAAAAAGCTATCTACGCTACTGTTATAAACTGTTACAAAAAATGTTTTACTGTTGCGGATTAAAATAGTAATCCACGATTTTCTGAGTGGACTTGCGAGATTGGTATTCAACTTTTGCTTTTCACATTTGACGTTTGACAAAAACATCGAAATTCTACTCGCGTCTGACTGAAATATATTTTTCTACTAATATTGATTGAAACGTGTTTTAAATTATTTTTTTATCTAAAAACGAATCTACCCACACAATTTTATATAATCTTTCTATTTCAAATTAAATCTCTACCCTCTCATATATTTTTCTGGAATTTCCGTCGCTTTGCATAACACATCCTATGAACATCTTCGAATATAAAAACCAGCAAGATTCCACTTTAAAACACAGTTTATTACCAGAAGGAAAGATTCTCTACATTCCGTTCCAGACTATAAATGTCATTGATGAAGAATGTGATATATGAAGACTCTACTTTATTCTGCAACACGCATTTTTATTATCCCACAGATACATTTCCATGTTTGAAAAATTGAAAGTTGGAATGTAGTTAATCAAAATATAAAATTCAATGAATCAAGTTTGAAGTGGAAACGCATCTTTAGAATTATTGACCGCGATCCCTTTTATCCTTTGGCTATTTCGTGATGGGTTACTATGGGTGCTGTTTGGACTTGGCTCATCTCCAAAGCAATATATCGACTCTCTCGCTCTTTCCTAATTTGCAATGAAGGCAGCGACGTGTCGTGAATCCTTTGTTATGGAGTGAGACCTCAACGCCTCCATTGAACCCCTTGATTTCTGAACTCTGAACTCTGAACCCCAAGCCCCAAACCTCCTTCCGTTTTCCACTCTTCCAACCACTTGATAGGACTATGTGACCTCATAAGATCATGTGGTTTTCAACGAAGTTATGGCATCTGCGATTTCAACCCTCAGAGCTCTGTCAATCCTCATTGCGCTTTTCCTACGTGTCTCCCTCAATCTCGTGGGATTAGGCTCGTGTGTTGGAATCGACCTATAGCGAAATTGGCTATGCTACACCATTTCTCATTCCCACAGGCATCAAAGAAACAAACATGCTTGCTGGAATCATTGAATGTTTTTCGCAAGAAAGGAGAATTTTTATTTATTTCCTGATTCGAGTAGAAGATAAAGCGTAGCAAAAACTGGGGCGCCTTTCTTAGCTTGGGAAGACAGTATATAAAATAGCAGAGATGAAAGAATTGCTAAAGTATATTTTGTGAAAGGACAACTGGCGATGATTGAAATACACTCAAATCTATTGAAAAAATTCTAACTTATTATAATTGATCATAAAAACGAGAATAAATTATACTTTTCACCCCTTCAGACCTTTTCGTTAATTTACCAATTTCATTTCATATGTACATATTCAAATTTTATCATTCTCCTTCTATTTTTATAATTCAAAAAAATGTCTCTTCACACCTGGGTTTCCATGTAAAAACAAGTTGCATTTGGATAAACTTCCCTTTAACAAGAATTTTTTATTTTCAACAGTAAATGTTTTGTATTTCAAAGTCGAGTTCGTTCAGAAGAATAATTCATCAACTTCACAACTGAAACGTAACTTCCTATTTCTGAGTTCTTGCTACATAATCCTATAATACTATAATGATCCTATCAAAGTAGAAAACCATTCACTCTGAAGTTTCTGATTATATAGAAAAGAAAAAGAAAAGAAATACCCAGTATAGCAAGGAAAAGGAAGAGTTGAAGAGAAAAATATTACGTTTTGATAACTCGACAACTCTCTTTCTACGAGTTATATAAACTTTACTGTGAAATTAAAGCTACATATTTCAATATCTTCTTATATTCTTCTGTTTTCAACAAAATATTTCTCTCATTACTAGTTTTACTCTAGTTACTCATTTTTTAATAGTTATTAAACAAAAAAAAGACATTGCTATAACTTGATCTTCCATTAAAATGAAATTGGTATTGCGCACTTGAACAAAGATGAAAGAGATCTTTTGTTAGTTGAAGTGATTTTCTTTTTCTCGTTTTATTGAAGCTTTCCAATTTCTCTTTCAAATAGATTCTTAGATCTATATAGAATTTTAAATTTTTCATCATTTCACGACCTTTAGAATAAAATAATTCTATCCTCATCAAGAATGAAAGTTTCCAACCGCTTGCATTTAATATTACATATTACTACTAATCGATTTTTTTGTTCGTGTACGAAAAAATTATGAAAATATGATGAGAAGTGAAAAGTGAGAAAAAAAGAAGCGAGAATTGAAAAGTGGGAAAAGTTACATAATCGACCCCCTCTGTTATTATTTTTAAGGAATAATAATGATTTAATCTCTTTTATGAAACGAGATTTCTTATCCTCGATCATAATACATTATAAGCGATTCTGATACTGTCAAGGAGGTGCGAAGAAAATTTTGTGGTGATTACAGTATCGATTAAATGTCGTTATAACCCATTAATTTTCTCGCTCGGACCTGTGGCTTTCGTTCCGCTCACTTATAATACGTCCTTTGGGAATTGATGTATGAGGCAGGTGGTCGCCAATACCCCCGTAATATTTCTCACACTAATATATAGGAAAAATGAAATTCTCATAAAGTACATGTGATACAGTGTAACTAAAAGTTCGAAAATGTTCATTAATTATTTGTCCGTCTTCAATAATGCAAAAAGAATGCGTGCTCAGAATGTGAATAGTGTTTTACCGTTATTCCTCAAGGGACCCGTTATTATAATAATGCACACTACCTGATAATTACAGAATCTAAAAATAAAGAGAATAAAGAATAATCAGTAAAATGTACGGAAATTAGCAAACGTATTAAATTAATCATGGCTCACCCTTGCCTAATTCACTATTTAAGTGTGAATCAGTGATAACTACGTCACTAAATCAAATCAGTAAGGATATTTACTGATCATTCAGTGAATTTTCACTGATGTAAGTTATAAATGGGTTATAATTTGATAGCCATAGCACTTGATGCTTTTATATGAATCACTGTACAAGTTCTATTGCTCGGAAGACTATAAATGTTCAGTACACAACCAGAGATAATTCATAGGAGAATATCGATTTTCTCTGTGTAGAAACGCAGGTGGGAATAATTTCCTGACATTGAATTAGGAATCGCTTTTACGCATGAAATCGCTGTGTCAATATATGTAGGAAAAGGAAGTAATCCTGTTTTAGTGGGCAGTAAATCATCCTGTCCGTAAACCTATTTATCTGAACCAATTTTCGTTAATATTAGATTATAATACCTCTTTAACAATAATCACAACAGATTATTTTCCTCTACTTATAAGAGAATTCCTCTTTATTTGAGAGGAATCCTTTCTAGAAGAGAATAATTCTCTAAAATTAAGAGGAAAACTTTATATACCATATTATAGAGAAAAAATTGCATCAGAATAAGAGGAATCATCTTAAACAAAGGAAATATTTTTCTCGGTGTACCCAATTTGTCATAAATGGCGAACGACTAAGGAAACAAGTTTAAGATTCTCATAAATGCTGAAGAATCGAAAACCAATGTTGATGTCATAACACGCGAGAGCGTATAGAATGGAATGTAAACTGAGATTGGTGAAAGCTTCTTACAATTTATTCCGTGCCATCGAACAGCTATTAGAGGATCATTTTCATGCACATGTTTTCTGACATGCTTTTCCTCCAGTAAAAATCTGTTGTAAATCCTTTGTAATAATTTTCTAATCCTTATTTATATCTCAATTCACCTTTCTTATAACACAACCCTTACACAAAAGAGTTCCAATCTAAAGAAAATCCAGAAATCGTTTTACTTTCATGTACCTACTTCTTATTCACTTCTCTAATTTACATATGTCAAAAAATAATCAAGGAATCTTGTGAGAAGAAAAGATGTTATCAATCTTGCTTTAGAGAAAAGAATTCTACATTTTAAGGAAAAGTTTTGCAATCTATCAGACTCAATAATAGCCATTTTAAATAAATTCGAAGAGTAATTTATTTATTTTTTTTTCTTGAAAAAGCGTTTCAAGTCCACCCTTGATTGCTGGATATTCGTGGTGGATTTACGATGATGGTTTCGACGGTCTTTAAATTCGTGTAAACGTAGAAACACTTCCCTTCTGGTATTGCAGAACTCGGAAGTATTTCAGGAAGACAGAGGAAACCTAGCGACCTGGAAATCTACTTTAACCCCTCAAAGTAGAAGATGGATGGAAACGATACTTTTTTACGAATTCTCTCTTCCATTTCTGGGTTTCCTTTAAGCATGCATATTTTACAGAAGTGAGAAAATTCCAAATTGTGTAACTTCAGTTACATAAACCATCGGTTTATCCCTAGATTCGCTGACCCGTATGATTTCTACAAATTCCAATTTCTGAGATAAATTTCTTTCAGGAAAAATTGTATCCGTTTCTTAATATAAAAGTTCCATACTGCTTGAATTTAAATTAAACGAAATGACTTTTGGCTTAAGGTTTTATATTCAAAATTTTTCAATTCCGGACGCTGCATTTTTTACATTATTGTTTAATTTGGAATATTTTTCCAATTTCTAAATATAACTTACTTTAACAGTAACTTGTTTTTTTCTGTTTTTAAATTAATGTTAATCTTGGAGAGAATTTCCACTTTCGAAATTTTAGTTATGAAAATCTCAAAACGAGCATGGTTGAAAGTGATTACTTACACCAGATACCAGGAGTTGTAAGCCCTTTTCAAGCCATCGAGGCACGAGTGCTCAAAACGCTTTTCCTAATACCCCAAGTTCTCTTTAATTAACTTACCCGAGAGAAATTCTAATTTTGAACTAAAATTTCCGGTTAATGGACTTAATTAGTCAGAATTTACTCGACTCTATGGAAAATCGCGGTATTCATTATATAAATGAAAGCCTTAGGATTATTTTTTATGCCTTTTTCTTGTTATTTTCCTTTAAGTATTATGAAAATACGTCATTTAATAGATTTAAATCTTCTTACAAAATTATTCCTTCATTTTTATGCATACTTATTTTTGTATCATTTAATTTTCTGAACGGTTAAGTGTTTTCAACTATCCATTAACACCTCACTCGATAAAATTCTACACCGTTCCAAATGCTTTATAAATATTCTAGTAAAATCGTCTCTGCATATATCGATCGTTGCAATCTCCTCACTTGACCCAAGCTTCCGTGTTTTTTTTTTTTTTCGTCCTATGAGTGAAGAAATCCATAGGATTTGTCATGCAACACGGGATGGAACTGCAATTTCCGGAGATTTCATAAAAAGCGAAAATGCACTTCAAATTCAGCAGAAGTATTGCGTCATTTTTAAATGATTATATATATTTCATTAAAATAAATTGTTTTATGAAAAGAATTCCTTAACATTTGCATTAAAGAGCAGCGTTCGTTTTTTTCTTCATTTGTTTAACCCTAATTCGTAAAACTTAATTACCCTATCCATCAAAAGTATTCTCCCGTTGATATTACTTTTCTTTTACAATGTCATTTCTTAAATTGATATATTATTGATTTTCACTTTTATATAATTAGGTCGATCTATATTTTAATATTAATTTAATAATTTGATTAATATTGCAATAATATATTCAATGCCTTCTTCTTCACAAATTGATTTTCTATTTGCTTAGATGTCAAACGATATTTTCGCTTTACTTCATGAGGTGCATAATAGTATCAGGGGTAATGAAGCTGTCGCATGTACTTTCACCCACGACATTACCTCCAGCAATAAAAAGCACTTGGTTGCGCACGTCGTTATTACAAATCTTCGTAGTTCGAAGCGAGCCTTAAAAGCCTGTTGCTGTATCCACTGGGCTGAATCTAGAATAACGAGTTACACTCTACGATCGATCAAAAGAATGAATCATTGCTTTTGCTACTTTTTTACCCAGTATTAACATTATTTAAAATAATTAACTGTCTTATTATTCAAGAAAATTATAAAAAAACATTTCTACCACAATTTTACTTTTAAAATCTGATGAATAAAGAAGTAAAATATAAATCGTGTGAAAAAATAAACTTAAAATTAAAAGCACAAACAAGTTATCAAAGTGTTCTATAAAAAACGGGACTCGATAAAAATACGAATTATTGGTGGAAAAATTAATAATCCACATAATACGAGTCGCGTTTCAAAAGCAATCTTCCGCGCAGTTATGACCTATTTTTTATTATAACATCCTCAAATATCTTCAGCTTTACTCCCCCCTAAAAAAAACAATTACAATCGCAATCACGACTTTTAATGAAGTTGTCAACGGTCAGTTGTATTTTTACCCAAATAGTTGATAAAGTAATGCTATACAGTAATAATTCAGTAATGCTGAACTCTTTATATATACATATCTTCATTGCATGATATTTCACATATAGCAATTTCTGAGATAAAAACATTTCTAGCAAATTGTATTTTATTCCAAGCCAACTGAAGTATTTCCTTAATAAGTTTTTTTTGTCGTTTTATGTCAGTACTGATCATAAACATGAATAAATAATCTTAATCCAAAATTCAAAATGGTTGGAGGTTCTGTGAAAAAGAGAATGAAGAAAAGCTCAGAAATAATTCAAAAGACCAGATAAATAAAAGATATTACGTAAAAAAGGATTAAACCCAGCTACATTAATTTTATTTATGAAATTATTATTGTTCTTATTGTTTCATCATTCCAAATGATGAGTGGTATAGATAAGCTTGTTTTCAAAGTTATTTTTACATGCATATAAATGTTGAAGATACAGAATCATTGTTAAATATCTCTTTGTAAGCATAAAGTTTCATCAAACATTTACTATTCAAAACAAGTAGCATCATTTACGAAAGTTGTATGAAAAGTAGGCTAATTAGTGTTGTTCCAGTGACTCTGAATAATACTCGAAAGGATCAGGCAGATTTAAAATAAACGTTACGTAATGGAAACTGTTACCCAACACTCTATATTTTGAAAGAAATATTTCATATTGTGCCATCCTAGATTAAGAGAAGAAGGCGTAAATTAAATGAGAGTGATGAAGCTGTAAATGATCCTATCTATTTCTGTGACCTTGTCTCGACAAGTTATTAAAAACTATAAGCTGCAAATTAATCTATCACGTATCGACCTTCAAAATCGATAAAGTAGAGGAGGAAGGTTAATTTAACATCAGTTATCAGGCAGGAGCTTATATCCACATCGATTATTATGTATCATCTACCCGCAGCCTTTGCGCTTACAAGAGCTTTATTAATAATTAGAGAAGTTAGTTCTTCATTTAATTCAATCTTAATAAAAATATAATCAATTATTTAATTACTAATCTTATTACTGTTAATTATTAATAATTTAATTATTTTTCAAGATATTGCAAGATAATCAGAACGTTCTTTATTTAAAGAAGTTTTAATTCAGTTATTTAATACTGGGAAGTTTTCTTTGCTCCAGAGGAACAAAAAGTTAAAGTAATCAATAAAACTGTCATAATTAGATACTCTAACTTCTGTGTCCATTAGAACTTCGATGCGAATTAATGTTTCTGGGGTGCAAGCGGGTACCTACAAGTTTTCATGTACTACTTTTGAAACTCAAGTTTAATTATAAGTCTGTTATTAACACTTCTGAAAGAAAATTTTCATGCATTTAGTATTCTAATTTTTAAAAAGTGAAAATTAAATTCAAGAGAGCTTTACAATTTTATTTTTTATTGGGCATATCATGTCTTTTAGTGTTCCTTTCTTTGAACATAAATTTACTTTTATACTGTCGAGTGTAAAGAACATCTCAAGTATGAAGTGTCACGATTTCACGTTCCTTTTGAAGAGACGATATTATTGAGTCTGCAAACAATACCTTCTCGATAGAAACATGAGAGGAAGATGCAACGTTCATTGATCGAGTAGAATTCAAACATCCGACCTTATTCTTTCCATCACATCATTACCTTCTCTTACAATTAGATGCAGACAAGGCTTTGTGACAACTTATCGATTTTAATGAAGATCAATTATATTATTATGCGAAAGTAATATATTCTATACAAAAGAATTCATAAAAGAAGATATTTTATAAGAAAATGAATGATACTCGCTTCAATCCTTTTTCCTTATTGTAAAATAAATCTCCAAGCCGATTTAATGTTGACATAAAAGTCTCTTTTGTTTCTAGTGTTCAGGAAACAGATGGATCCTTCTTTGAGAGTTTCACTGCCTTGTCTTGGAAACAAGAGAATCGAAGGTTAATGGTTCTTCGAGAAGTGGAGGCCAGAGCTGAGAAAGCACCACTACCGTCCAGAGATTTTAGTCTGACCACGACTCAAAATTACAGAATCAATCAAAAGGAGGTAAGCAAAAATACTTTACGAGAATTAATATACTTGCTTTTTATATTCTTCAGAATATTAAAAGTCTTGATGTTCTCTAAATATAGAATTTATTCACAACCTTAGAAAATATTTCTATGGCCTAAAATTTCACTGGTGCATTTCCTTTTCATACAATTACAAATTCGTCTTTCACATCTTTATATATATAGTCTTCGAATTAATTAAAAACTTCTAATGCGCTGCACCTTTACTTCTATCAATTACTTGATTCATTTCTTTGAATTCTTCCGCATAGTTTAATGAGACTCATTAAAACTCGTACCGCGTTTGTATCAATTAACTCACGACAGGAAAATAATCACCCAATCATATAAAGAAGTAAAAGTATAAATGTTCTGTCCTTCGCTGTAATTATTATCAGAGAAAAGCCAACTGGGTAGTTCATTGAAGTAAATCGAGCTGACTTAGTGCAGTGGGGACTTTATCGAGAATTCACATAAACGTTGATCATTGACACTAAGTAGGGTGCGCCGTTATCATCCTACATTGATCAGTGATCACGTTCCCCATACATTCGGGTCAACTATACTGGCAGTTGCCATTCAAACTTAGCAATGAAGGAACATGCTCTCTTAATGAATCTGCTCCTATATCAAATAACGTCCTACTATATCCTGTGATAACTACTAATCTATCTAAGAACCTCCAATGAAATGAAACTTCTACTTCCTTATTTTCCCCTTTAAAATAAGGATTTTCTCTCCTCACTCTTCCAAGTTAATTCTTCTTATTCTCATAATTACAAGGTAAAGTCTTAAACACTTTTGGGCTTATACCTTTTTAATGAAAAGAAAAATTACTTAATGAAAATTATGTTTAAACAGATTCGATCTCTTGCTTAATCTCGAGTTCCTGAATATTATGAGCGATAAAAAGTTTGGAGTTTCATATTCTTGTGAGGAAAATTATGTCCTAAATTGAGATCGCTATTGACTAATTATAGTAGACACGATTTATAAGTTTTTTATTAAATTTTTTAATGAAAAAACTTGTAATGAACTACATTAACTTTGACTCGATTTTGTACAGCAAGGCTTGGAAACTTCATCTTCTTCGAACCCTTAAGAGCAGAATATTTATGAGCCAAGAAAGCCAAGTTTGTCAACCCACCCTTATGCTTTACTGTGACCTTGGGTAAGAATGTTTAGACTTTTCCTTGGGAATCATCCTCTTGTATCGATGAAAATTGTCAAAGTAGAATTAACGATTCAGTTTGGCCAATGTCATCCAAAGTAGATTATTAAAAATTCTGTTCCTTCAGAAAAGATTCATTCAGTATATAAATAAATGAAGTTTGGAAGCCTTGAGCAAGACTTCGTTCAATCAGCAATTACTTTTCATTTAAATTACTTTGGTTCTAAATTACACTTTGCGTGTAAATTACTTTACATTTATAGAATGTAATAATTGCCCCAAGTTTATCAGTATTGAATTCCGATTTCATTCATTAATAAAATAATAATGTAATTATTAAAATTGAGACCTTCAGTTCCACCTACTTTATAGACCATGAAGTGTCAGGCAAAATATTAAAGGAAGAAAGCGGGCACTCGTAGATATTATTTATCTGGCAATTTTTGTGATTAACGAGAGACGGAACTCTGCATTGGAGGTGGTGCCACGGGCTCCCGCATTATAATTAGTGATTACGTAAATAACGGGTATAGTGTGCAAAAGGAGTATTGCTTAAGTAACGCTCGATAGAAAAATACTTGCAAGAAAGCGACCTAGATGATTAATATAGAACGCAATACCCATTATTATTAAGAGCGCTTTATTACCCCATGTTTCATTATTTTCAGTAAAAACGAATGATAACGAACGCTACATTCGTGATAAATAAACAACACAGTATTGTCATTCACTTTTTGCTTGGGAATTCATGTAACAAACGAAAGTTTATTCATCAATCAGAATTAGCGAATAACACATTCATGGAATCAGTAAACAGTAATCAGTAATCTTTTTACCGAAAAAACAAAATTCCGAATGTAGAAAATTACCCAGAAAATAATTCCCGAAATTTCAATTATAAAATACCCGAAAATTAAAGGGGGAGAGTCTCTAAGGCAGGTTTTTGGCCCAATTTAGATTTGACCCAAAAAATTCGAAAAAATTCATACAGTATCTACTAACAATAAGAAGTCAATTCCACCCTAAACGGACAACTCTCACCCCCCATTCACCCTGACCACCCATTAAAAAATGAAAACTTCACCGCTTCTGTGCAGTGTTTTTGGGGAAAACCCCAATTAAAAAAAATCAGGAAAAATACATATATAGGTTTTTGCGGTCGCTGAATTCGAATCCGAGATCCGTTGACCTCCATTATATCAGGTTCAAGGTCATTTGAAGGTCAAACTACAAAAAATCCGATAAAAAAATCCAGAAAAATATATGCATAGGTTTTTGGGGTCGCTGATTTCGAATGCGAGGTCCGTCGACCTCCAGCATATCAGGTTCAAGGTCATTTGAAGGTCAAACTGCAAAATATCCGGTAAAAAAATCCAGAAAAATACATGCGTAGGTGAGGGTTGTCCGTTTAGGGTGGAATTGAGCGAAGAAATCGTTATAACTTTTATTTTCTATATGTTGCAGATAGAACAACTATATAGGGAAGTTCTGTACACAATTGCAAACAGGGTAGGCGCTAATACTGGTCAATATGCCCAATATAAGGAAGATCTTTACAGATATGCCCAAGAAGCTTTTAGTGTTCCGCAAGATCAACATAGACGATTTTTAAATATTGCTTCCGAGGAAAAGGTACAGTTCAACTTTTATGCTTTGACTATACCAGGAAATGCCTCTAATTCAAAAAAAAGTTTCAAACACCTGTCTTTATTTTTGTTTTAGCCTCCAATAGTAGTACTGAATGTTCTTGTGGTGGAGGCAGAAGGTCTCGAAGCAAAGGATGCAAATGGTAAGTTCCCTTTAAAATAGTCTTTGTTTCATTTCCTTCTTTTTTATGATGGAATATTATTTATTCATTTAAAAATAAAACTATAAAAGGGAAGTTTAACTTTTTAAATAGAAATATGATAACGTCAGTCAAAACTGAGCAGCTGAACACATAAAAAAACTGCTTGTAAACCCCGGTCTGAACAACACTGGGATCGATTCGATTAGCAACTTCAGCGTTGCTTGTTGAATGTTGGACGTCAGTGAGCCAATTGACTTGATAAGTTATTTTTATCGTGGTATACACAAGCAGAACTCTTTGAAAGCCAATGCACTGGAAAAGTGCAAATTTTCATGAAATAACCTATTTATGCAATACATGTGATGTAAACTCACTAAAATGGTCCTTTCTTTCATGTTTTACACAAAAATATATGTGGAAATTATTTTTTTTACTTTCGTAGATACTATAATAATAAATTCAATAAATGAGGCTCTCTAAGGGATAATCTGCTAAATTCAATATTATGGAAGAATAGAGAATCTTTAATATTGCATCAGGTGAATCTGACAGGTAAGAAACTCAGAAATAATGCAATATGAAAAGGGAAAAAAAGTTTCGTAAGGCGAGAATGCAATTTGCAGTGACGCTGGATAAAATGTAGAATTTACGCCTCAATTTTCAAGAAATAACGTTCTGCAACTTGGAGTTGTTTGTCATGTGAAGTATGAAAATAGTCGTGAAACGAGAAATCGTAAATATGAATATTTTTACAAGGTTACAGCGATCCATACTGTATGTTGGGCATTCAACCAGGAAATAGCAGCACTCTACCCAGTCCTCAGACGAATTTAAGCAGTCATTCTCCCCATACTGCTCCACCTTCCCCTAGACAAACGACTCGAGCTTTATCGGATGGTGGCTGTGAAATCGAAAATTCTCATCACGAAAAGCTTCGAAAACACTCGAGGTAAGACCAATAATGAAATGGAAACTCATTTTCCAAATAATTACAGCCATGATGAGATAAAAAGAGTTCACGGCAACATTTAGAGAGAAACTTTAGACTAATACATGTATTTACAAATAGAACTGGTTGCAAATCCTGCTTTAAAATACAACTTTTGTATAGTAAATTAAATGTTCGAAGCAAATAAGAAGAATTAGTATGGAAGATAAATAAGGCAATGCCTGTAAGTGACTTTAAATTGAAATTCTAGAGTAGTATAAAAATAACTGAAAGCGAAAAGTTATTTACAGAATAAATACCAGAACCTTTGTGAGCACCTTTTAATTCCGTTAAAGATGCAAAAAAAATATATGCGGGTAATTTAAAAGAGTTAATATCAAGTTCTTCATTTTACGGGAGTACATTCTTCAAACCATATATGTATAATCCATTATAAAGCTTCCTTTTGGTTTCAAAGGCACAATGGTTCACATTGGGACAAAGTGAATGCAACGGAAATGAAGACTTCTAGGGTTGCTTTTATAGTGGATAAATTCGCTCAAAATCGTGATCAAAATTCAAGGACTGGAAAAGATATTCTACTTTTATTGGTCTTCATAACTCGTACATTTTTTTTGTAAAGTATTATAATATTAATAATATCTGAATTGAGTTATAGATACACAAATTCTTCTCTATTTGTTATTAATAAATTGACTCAAATTCGGATTCGCTTTTACAGTCCATTGAATTTTATTTTCTTGGAAAAACAGCTAGTGGAGAGAAGTTTATGAGAAAGAAAATGCATTCGAGATCGCAAGTAGAAGAAGCAAACGATAAGTCAGACGTTTAGGAAATTTTCAAGAGACTTCAAACTCCTATTTATCAGATTACACAGTAAAGAATTGGCCGCTTTTTTCCTTCTTCTTCTAGTAATTTTCTTTTTCTGTGGAATTTCGAGATTTTTATATAGCTTTAATAAACTTCAAGATCTGACTAACAAACTTTTTCAATTATCTTTGTTAAAATACTTTTCCTTTATTTTTGGAATAAAATCTCTACTCTGCATTCTTCAGAAATCATAAATGAAGAGATAAGGTTGATAGAGTTAAATTAAATATGATCAATCGGTTCGGATACTAAGAAAATTTTACCATTCTGAAAAGTTGGCAACTTTTATGGTAAATGAAAATAAAAACCAGGAAAAAAGTGTCCATTGAATGAGCACAAAAGTTGATACAACTTTACTTTACTTTGAATTTTCGAGGTAGCTTTTCAAGGATTCTAAAAGAATTCTGGTAGTTTAAAAAAATTTTAACATACATAATTGTACATAACATAAGAAATTAAAGTTAAAATTAAGATTTTAGATATTTTGGATATTTTTTAAACAGTTTACAAACTGTTAAATACACTCTCCACCAACAATAACGGCTCCCATCCGAGTATAAACTGAGCCAAATGGTGCTTAACTTCAGTGATCGAACCGAGAAGCCTGTACCAATTCCATAAAATTTCAAATCCCGCAGTTTTTAATTTTTTTGTATTTCGTTTATCATAAATACTGCTAACTTCAGTATGACGAGAATTTGTTTCTATTTTTTAAATTTCGTGCCCATATTAGAAAGAAATGATAGTGGAATCGCTGTGTCAATAAAATTTTTTTAGGGCAATCTCTATTAGTTTCAGAATTACATCATTTAAACGAAGGGAGCAGACTAGTAGGCGAGAACATCGAGAATCCTTGAGTGGTGAAGTACCTGCAAAGTACATACGAGCCACTTCGGTGAAGCACCATACACTGAATCCTCGATGGGAGGAAAAGTTTCCTTTGTAAGTAATAATTGTCTACTTTAATAAATTTCTAAAAAATAGATCGTTATTCCAGAATTTAAACATTAACGTAAGTTATTTTTAAGACTTCTTTTTCTGTGTAAATAATTTTTGTCTAATCGTAACTAATCTTATAGATTCTCAAATGTTTAAAACGCATTTTATTATTACCCATGAAAAGAAATCGTAATAAATATTTTTACAGTGTCATCGACGATATCAATACCGACATCTTACACTTGGATATATGGTGAGCAATTTTTTTTTCTCACACAGAATTAATGCTTGCTGCTAAAAACACACTATCCCTTTAGTTCTCTCCTTGTATTTTTATCTTTCGTTAAAACACAGAAGAACGGAAAATTTTTCAGGAAAGAATTTTCACTTTTAATGGATGTTTATAAAATTAAAAAAATGTTTCGGATTACACAATGTGATTCCACTCGGTAGATTTATTGTTATAATCAAAAACTCTTTAATTATATTTTCATCTTTGGAATGATTTCTTTCTCGACTTTCTATTCTTCTTCTTCAAGACACTTTTTCATTTTTGTTTATCCTTAAATCCTGCTAAGAGGCTCAACTGCGACTTCCTTCGAGAAATTTTGTGTTCCTGACAGACATGGTTATAGGGACCATGACGACGAGTCCTCGGTCCTCGACGCGGTCAGCAAGTTGAACGAGGTTCGAGGGGTCAAAGGTCTTGGTCGATTCTTCAAACAAATCGCTCAAAGTGCAAGATCCGGAAGTCAGGATGATTTTCTGGGCTGTGTCAACATTCCCGTACAGGTAAATATTTTTTTATATAAATAGTTTTATATGTAAACCCTTTCACATTCAATTCCCGCAAAAGATAAAATGTCAAACGAAAAAGCGAAAACACGAGAGAGTAACACGTCGCTGTAACTTCAATTCTTCTTTTTCATCCGCACCCACCAGAGTTTTTATTTATACACATTTCAATCTAATATTTCCTACAGTTTTTTGAGAAAATTGCATCTTTAGTAGTTATTATTTCTCAATAAGAGATGAAAATCAAAATGATTTTTCTGTTACAATTTTTTGAATCGAGATTAAAAGTCAAGCGAATCTGGGTCTTGGAAAGGTATTGCAAATCGATAGAGCTACCTTTGAAAAATATACTATCGGAAAGGTACAAGAACTAATTAGAGCAATACAAGAAATTAGATTTTTCACGTCAAAGAAAATGATTTAAATGATGAATTTCCTGTCTCAGGATATTCCAAGCACGGGAGTAGAAGGATGGTACAAGCTGCAAGCTAGAACTCAAAGGAGCAATGTGCAGGGTCGAATTAAACTAAAGCTTTCGCTTTCGACGCGAGAGAATAGAGGCACTTCCGAAGAGGACAACTGGGGCGAACTACGACAACAGGAGAGATTGTATACAATGTTTCTTAATCATGAAATCAGCAAATTGGGCGTAAGAGCACAATTTCTAATTTAATATGTATAAATTCGTTTCAATTTGATTTTTAATAAATTCCTCTTAATTTCAATCCATTCTTTTTCATCCTCTATTCCCTTTTTTCTACCTTGATTTTCAACCCTCTTTTCCATTCTCTTTTTCCGAATATTTTTTTCCCGTCAACTAAAATTTGCGCTTTGAATTTCAGAAAGATTTTACGGGCGAATTGTCACAAACGGCTCTGACGATTCTTCATCAACATGCGGTTCAAGGGGACATAACTGATCTTCAGCAAGCAATTGTTAGATGGGTTGCTAGCTCCAGACAATCTGCAGTAGATCCGAAAATTCTTCATAGGTTTCTTCAGGTTCGAGATTATTGCCTCAAATTTTTTTCATTTGTTTTTTATAAAGCTAAACTTTAACTTTTAAAGGCCAAAGCTCATTCCAAACAACTATATTTTAGAATATTAAGTTAGGCAATATCATTAATTAAATTATTTAAAAAGTGATGTTACCATATATCGAACACATTGTTGTCGAAAACCTGATTGATTTGGAAAGTACTAAAAATGGACCACTGAAAATTCATACCCAATAAATAGATTATGATTGAATTGACTAATAAAACCAGAAAATTAGCAAACCTACAATTTTTCGTCTGAATATTGTTTTTCAAAAATTTTTAGATTTACAAATTATTTTACTGGGTATATAATGTTGTATGTACTGTCAGCTATTTTTTAACATTCATATTAATGGAATTTTAAGTAATTTTAAGGACTTTTAAGGGATTTTACCAAATTTCATTGGATTTTCAAGAATTTTAAGGGATTTAATAAGACTTCATGTGATTTTTAGTAAATTTAATTTAAATTTGAAAGAATTTAATGAAATTTATATTGAAATTTTAAAAATATCAAAGGATATTAAGAAATTTAAAGACTTTTAAGTGATTCAAAAAATATTACGGAATTTCATGGAATTTTAAATAGTCGTAAGATTTTACGAGATTTTACGGGATTTCATTAGATTGTCAGGAATTTTAAAAGATTACATGACATTTCATGGAATTTTAAGTAATTTTAAGAAATTTTACGATATTTTATGAGATAACAAGTAATTTCAAGGACTTTGACGGGATTCAAGGGATTTTTCAGTTCATTTTTAGGAATCTAAAGAGTTCACCAGATTTTGAAGGATATTAAAGGGATTTCAAAAATTTAATTTCCCTTAAAACGTGTTAAAATAATTTCATTTGAAATTTTTTAGAATCCTCTGAATCGTTTTAGCAAAAGTTGTGCGAAAACGAAAAATTAATCGCGCGCAGATCGTAGTTGCTAATATCATTAAATAATCAATATTTACAATTTTTGTTTAATTTACAGGATATAGAAAATATGTGGCACCCAACAGAACTCTCCATAGAAGAAGTTCAATACTTAGCAGATTCCTTCAACGCGTTTTTGGACGTGACTTTGAAAAAGGTTCGCCAGCATCGAGTTCTCTTTCCCCCACTTCATCAACCAGCTATTTCTAAACTCGATAATCTCCTCAGGTATATTTAAAGTAAACTCCCTATATGTATAACAATCATTTTCTTATATTTTTTTCCTTGCTACGTTTATCTTGCTTTAATATCATTAATTTTATTTCATATACATATCCGTGTTAGTTTTAACTTTTATTTTCTTTGTTTCAGGTGCCTTGGCCTACTCTCAACAATGTCGGCCTACCGGAAATGCTGTCCCTTTAACAAAGAGATGCGCGGGGAGATAATAACAGCCCTCCGAAAAGGAACTTTAGAATGGTACGTTCATCTAGACTCAAAGAATATTATAAAAATAACATTTATCGATTTTTCCGCCCACGCTATAACTGTCCGAGCATATCAGATCAGAAAGTTCTTTCTTAATGCGTGCAACGAAGGAGAACGCATTTACAACTTGGTCGAGTTAATTAAAGAAAAAAAAAAAAATATATAAAAAGAGTAAAAAGAAAAACTTTCCTTAAGAAACTTCAAACTTGCCTTTAAGTTCCGGGTTCACCCGGAAATTCGAAAGTTTGCACTCTCTGCACTTCTCGCAAAGGAGTTGAGGTCAGAATGTACATCCTCAGATGTCACTACTTGAGATTGTCATCAAAACTACTCTCAAAGATTAGTTGGAAATTAAATTACAAATTTACAAGGTTAAATTGTAAGCTTTCCTCTTGTTCAACTCGATCTCCGGTAATATCGTAATTAGTTTGTTGGCTTTTGCTTCTAAATTAACTGGGTAATTGTGGCCAGTTCAATTAACTAAGACACCATTGAGAAAAGTTCTTAACAAGATTCTTGAATCTTAAATTGTCTTTTTAAGCACGTCCTACAAATTACTTGCATAACTTACGTTTAAATAGGAAATTAGCATGTATTTTATATTTCATATTATTTTTCGAATTATAAAGTATCAGTGTAATGTTTTATTGATTGTTTTAGGTATCATGAAACGAGAAATCAGACAATGGGGCGAGATCAAGAGCCTGATCAGGATCCGGATAGAGTCCTGCAGGATTTTACAAATTTAGTGACTGCTCTATTGGTGGATCTTGAACAGGGTCAAATTTACTATAACAGCCTTTTCGAACAGTGAGTTTCAAAATTTTAACTTCACTCAGTAATTCAAAAAAGAAGCCACGACTTTTCTCTAAAGAATTGGGAAAGACAAGTTTTTTATTGTTGTACCGTCGCAAGTAATTAAATTTGAAAAGACCATTTTCTCGGAGGTAGATTCTCCTTTCAGAAACAGATTACATTGACTTAATTAAACAAGTGAAATGCAGTGAATAAAATGCATCCTATTAATCTAAAGTAGTAATTACTCTTCTCTTAGAATTAGGTATCAAGATTTTTCTTTCAATTTTAAAAGAGAACATTTCAAACATCTTTCCATTTCCTCACGTTTCTTCAGCTCATGGAAGTACTACAATGAAGATATATTATCCGAATTCGATTACTAGCTAATGGTCTTAATAAAATGAAATCCACGTTTATTTCAGCACGAACGGAGTTCCCTACTTTTCTGCAGTCTATAAGCAGCTGGAAAAGCTGGTAAGCAAGCTCTAATCAGATACAATTTAAGGAGAGTTCACGCGATACATTTTCACATTATATATCACGCAACGACACATTGTATAATGAGCGTACATTTTATCACTGCCTCGTCAAGCTGGGTGTGCTATGTTTGGCTTTTTTTACGCTACATAATAACTCGTGACGTCGATCATCTTTTTAACTGTAAAACTCATTAAGAATTTGTTTCAAAAATTAAATTTTATTTGTCTTCAAAGTATATTTTTACAATCACAAAACAATTGATACATAGATTAATTTCTAAATTATAATTGGGCAGTAAGTTGCAGATTCATCTTTCTCACAAAAGGTCCAATTGAAATCGCAGCATTCAAAATTTTATGATTTAGAAATTAAAATGTACAATTGATGTAGATTATTTTGTAATTGCAGAAATACAAGTAACGTAATCTCCTCTATAATTGCATATTTAACAGTTTTTATTTAATTGTATTAAAGAAAGTAATGAAACTAAAGTTCAAGCAAATTTCTGAGATATTGAAGAATTATTTATCAATTCGGTCGGCGTCCTTTGTACAAAACATGTTGATTCATAACATAAATATACCATTGAACAAGCAAATTCGCAATGACCTGAAGGCTCGCAAAATAGATCATGTTGATTTGTTTTCTTGGGATTTAATGTATCATAATTGTAGGCAAACACATTATAGTTGCAACAGCTTTCGGGTCATAGTGATCCACAGTCTACACTTGACTATATGTTTTTTCATAGCTGGCGGAACAAGTGGCGAAACACATGGAGAACACAGACGAGGTACTTTTGATAGACCCAACACAAATTTCGACTTTCTATCTCGAAATATTCTTATCCTGCCGATTCTCTCTTGCATCGATAATATATCTATACTCTCTCAAAGTATCTCTATTCTTCTACACAATCGTCTACGTACTCAGTAAATAGGAGCAATGCTTAAAAAAATCAATGCTCAAAAAAAAAATCAATGCTTGTTACACTAATTTCAATTTTTAGTTGAATCTCTCGCTCATAATTTTCCATTTTCTATTATATGTAGAATTAATATAGAACTTTTCTTACCTAACAAGACAAATACTTTTTATTTTTCCTTGGAAAAGAAATACACATATCGCTCGCCTTTTTCGAATTTCTATACGAATGCCCGAGGCTCTGTAAATTCTCGTCGACAAAGAAGCTTTATTCGTTCTAAACATTTTATAGACACTTGATTCAGAATTGCGACTGATCCTGAATTTAAAACAGTTTCATGAAAAAGTGATGGGAGTAATGGCTTGAAAAATTAATGCTTTAAATTGCAAGGGCTTTTAATAATTTACTGTTGTATTAGATGTATGTAATTAATCACAAAAGTTACTAATCACAAAATTTACCGCGGCTCTAATTTTTTCGTTAACTTCGTTAAACCTCAGCACTGTAATAATTATCATTAGTTAATCAATAAATAAAATGATGCAATTTTTGAAAAAGAACAGAGTGACTCGGGAACTCGAATGAAGAGAAACAATACCCTGGAAACAATATTGCACCTAGCTTTCAATTTTTATGTCTGCATGAATTTACGCTGCACAAAAATGTTATGTTTGATCTCATATTGTGAACACTTTATATACTATTACACAGCCACTAGCATGTATACTGCAGTCACTTTGTATGGCGTGAACCGCGCAAAAGCCTTAATTGTGTTTACTACACTGCAAGGTACCTCGAAGGATATTTTCAGAGTCCTTATTGTCTCGATAGTTGTAAAGTTTACAACAAACAATTTTTTTTATTGTAAAAAGCACGAGACCTAAAATTTTATTGTTTCATTAAATGGTTACATATTTAATGTCCAAAGAAGTCCTAAAAAGTTTAATCCCTCTAGGATTAGCATAAAATTTTAGTTTTTGAAGTTTTTAATGATTTTTGTTGTGCTTAGGGGTTGATTTTAGGGGTGATCCTAGAGAAGTGGGTGGATGAAATTCTTTGCACTTCTTTGGACATTAAATGAAATCATTTCAAACAATAAAAATGTAGGTCACGAGTAGTGGCTGATTTGGGCGGTGATCCTAGAATGATAGGGGGATGAAACTGTTTTGGACTTCTTTGGACATAAAATGGTCTCTAGGTAATACAAAAACCTATATATCAAATAATAAATTAATTTATTATAAGCAGCTACCATCAGTGGGATCCTTTTTAATTATGAAAAGTATGATCTAGCACATTAATAAATATTTCTCTCTGCACATATCCTGTTTCTTACACTTCTAGTCTAGTGTATGCCACTTTGTCATTTTCACCACTTTCAGTTCCCCAAATTAGAAATACTAATAAGAGTAACTACTTTTCTCTAATATCAGAAACTTATCTGATATACCAAAAACTTCTCTAATATATTAATAGCATTTTAGGTAAATGGCTTGTCAATTGCTTTTAATTAAAACCTAGTTTTTACACATTTTTGTTTATCCTTGATCCACTTTTCCATAGAAAATTGGAAAACCTATTTTTATCTCGTATAATCAATTGAATTTAAAATAAGTGCGGTTGTTAAAAGAGACAATGTTTCACATGCAAAAATATTCTCACGTTGCGAACAAAAAGCGAGCGACGAGTTACCGAGCTTTCGCCTCGGGCTCTGTTGTTCAGAAAAGTCTATTTATGAATATACATTTCAAACTCAAACACGCTTTGTGAAAAAATTAATACATAAATAAATATCAAGTTGTATTCACAGAATACGTCATCCATTTGTGAATAAATAAATTTACTGAAATTAGAGACAGAAATGTAAACCGAGGTTTAATAATAAGAACTTTAACGGAAAAAAAAATTATTCAAAGAAGTACAAGATTTTTTTCTATTCAAGGTTCTTTATAATATATTTTCAGTTTTATTAGGTCTACTTTAGTTATGCCTGCCTACGCTCTTCTGTATCTACTGATCTTTTTTCAAAGTGGTGGAAATGCGCAAATTTGCAATTTAAGGAAGTGTTGGTAATTCTTTTAACAATTCTTAGATACATGATGAACTTGGAGCGAGGGTGACTACAGCTTGTCTACAAATTCATGCTCGGGACAGAGACGATTACGTTTTACCACCTGGTGCTGAAATCGGAACTCCTATTTTCGAACTTTATTTATCTCTTCAAGAATTTATGAAGTAAGCCTCTTTTTCCAAACTATTTTCTGAATTCCTTCTCCACCCTAGTTTCCAAAATCCTTTTCCCATCCTCTTTTTCCACCCCCCAGTTCAACCACCTCTTCCAACACCCTCAAATAATTAGCAAACGACTCGTACATATAAATATTAATATGAATAGGAGTTAAATATAGTATGGATATAAATATAGTGAAAAATATTTTTTTCTCAGAATGAAGAAACATCTTCCACAATCCGATCATAAAACTTTGGCGATCTGCAAATATTACGAGTGGTTTAAGCCTGCAGTAGATAAGTGGTTAGATTTAGCTAAGCTAAAGGCAATGCAGCGAGTTAGAAGAGCCACGGAATTGGATAGAATGTGCACTGGAGAATATATAGTAAAGCATTGCACGTCGACCATCGATGCAATTTCGTGCTTCGACCAGGTAATTTCGAGTCAGCCGTAAATCCGAACAATCTAACCGCAATTTCTGGGTTTATACGTTCCAGTTCTCGAGTATTTAATCGTCCCTTTATCCAGGGGCGGCGCAGACAGTATGGATGCCATGGATAAATCCATACATGAAAATTTTCATGGATAAATCCATACATGGAAATTTTCATGTATGGAAATTCCATACATGAAAAACTGTCTGAAAAGATAATGATTTTTGTTTCAAAGTATTAAACGAATTTATATCTAGAAATGTTGTACGAAGGAAAAAATTTTCTTTCAAATAAAGAAAAAGGAAAGAAAAAAATTTCGGTCTACCCCCCCCATCGTAAATCCATACATGGAAAAAATGGGCTGCGCCAGCCCTGCATTGTTTTACTACTAAGGGCTCACTGGCGCCATTAGTTAAAAACTGTTAAGTTGCATAAGTAGAAAAGGCACAGTGTGCTCAGACACGTCTTTTTAATTTGCAAAATTATATTCTAATTATCCAGATTTTTATTTTATATATTAATTAGATGTCTGACTCTTAAAGACCTTTTCTACTGTGTCTGGAGAAAGTCTATTTAAATTAGATGGCTGACAACAACATGGTTTTACTACTAAGGGCTCACTGGTGCCATTAGTGAAAAACTGTTAAGTTGCATAAGTAGAAAAGGCACGATGTGTTCAGACACGTTTTTTAATGTGCAAAATTATATTCTAATTATTCGGATTTTTATTTGATATATTAATTCGATGTCTGACTCTTGCAGACCTTTTCTACTGTGTCTGGAGAAAGTCTACTTAGATGGCTGACTACAATGTGGTTTTACTACCAACAATAAGGACTCACTGGCGCTATTAGTGAAA
>CAJFCP010000110.1:1181030-1203994 GCA_904066005.1 Synergus itoensis | reverse complement strand
TTTTTTAATGTGCAAAATTATATTCTAATTATTCGGATTTTTATTTGATATATTAATTCGATGTCTGACTCTTGCAGACCTTTTCTACTGTGTCTGGAGAAAGTCTATTTAAATTAGATGGCTGACAACAACGTGGTTTTACTACCAACAATAAGGACTCACTGGCGCTATTAGTGAAAAACTGTTAAGTTGCATAAGTAGAAAAGGCACGATGTGTTCAGACACGTTTTTAATGTGCAAAATTATATTCTAATTATCCAGATTTTTATTTTATATATTAATATAATGTCTGACTCTTAAAGACCTTTTCTACTGTGTCTGGAGAAAGTCTATTTAAATTAGATGGCTGACAACAACATGGTTTTACTACTAAGGGCTCACTGGTGCCATTAGTGAAAAACTGTGAAGTTGCATAAGTAGAAAAAGCACGATGTGTTCAGACACGTTTTTTTAATGTGCAAAATTATATTCTAATTACCCGGATTTTTATTTTATGTATTAATTCGATGTCTGACTCTTGCAGACCTTTTCTACTGTGTCTGGAGAAAGTCTACTTAGATGGCTGACTACAATGTGGTTTTACTACTAAGGGCTCACTGGCACCATTAGTGAAAAACTGTTAAGTTGCATAAGTAGAAAAGGCAAGACGTGTTCAGACACGTTTTTTAATGTCCAAAATTATATTCTAATTATCCGGATTTTTATTTTATATATTAATTCCATGTCTGACTCTTACAGACCTTTTCTACTGTGTCTGGAGAAAGTCTATTTAAATTAGATGGCTGACAACAACGTGGTTTTACTACTAACAATAAGGGCTCACTGGCGCCATTAGTGAAAAACTGAAAGTTGCATAAGTAGAAAAGGCACGATGTGTTCAGACACATTTTTTAATGTGCAAAATTATATTCTAATTATCCGGATTTTTATTTCATATATTAATTCGATGTCTTACTCTTGCAGACCTTTTCTACTATATCTAGAATAAATTTTCCCTATCTTTATTTTCCAGATTCCTTTCTAAAAAAAAAAAATCTTAATCTCGCTTTATAAAGATATTATATGAAAATTTCCGTACGAATAAATGAATTTTTTCTTTATGAATAGACCCTGCCTTTATTTTTTAGTGAATGAACCACTTGAAACTCTCCCACAGGAAAAAATCCATTTTTATTTTCCTTAATTTAAATCGTTTAAATAATTTGCCTAATAATGCAAATAAATTTCAGATTAGAGAATTTTGGACGCGACTCGAGTGGCCAGATATTCCAGGTTCATACAATTTCGTCATGAAAGTTATAGACGTGAGTTTTTAATAATAATAATTTAAAAAATAATTAATGTACGTGATTCTGGATGAAATTATTGATCACCAATGTAATTATGCATTACATATTGGTTATAACTGGAAACTGATTTTTTTAGGCCATTTGTACTCCTGCAAGTTACTATGCTGAGCTAAAACATCAAAAACTAGTAGATGGAGGATATTATGAGGATCAAACTCCGTACAAAACAACTGACGAGGTAATCACACAGGTAGAGACTGCTTTTGCTTCAGTAAACTCTGGCACAGGTTCAGGGTTCTCGCACAGCTAATTTTGCTTATTAAATTAGAATATCATAATTATAAGAGTGGGGACGTAGTTTTCGCAGTTTTATTTTCCTATCTAAAACCCTCTTACTTGCTACTAAATTTAATTTCATGAGAGCTAAAGTATGTACGCAAATTACACAATGCTGTTGCTTTTTCTTTCTGTATTATTTTTTGACTCGGCAGCATTACAGTTTAACAAAATACAAGTTTAATTGAGCCTTTGTGGTATAAAAATAGAGAAATTAGATTTTAAGAATATTTTTTGTTATTACGCAAAAAAGAAAAAAGAAAGTCTTAAAAAGACAATTTTATTTCTGCAGATGTGTGTCGTTGTGAATGATGTGGAATACGCCAGAAGATGGCTAGAAAATTTGGCGGAAATGCTCCGCATCGAGGAACTTTTTGCAACTTTAGAGGGACAAGCAACTGATCAAGTTTATATGCAATGGAGAAACACAATGATTTCACCACTGGAACAAACTTTGGGACAAATGATGCTTTTCATCAATCAAATTATTTCACGAATTGGAGCCAAGGTGAAAAACCTTTGAACCTCATTCAAATTCAAATATAGAAGCGAAAGACCATGTTCGAACTTTCAGGGGGAGGTGTCATGTTTTTGAAGATAATTAATTATTAAATGCGTACTAATAACCGTTGTTTTTTATTGTCTGAAACTAATGATCTAAATTTAATTTAACAGATGAGACCGCCATTAAAGAAAGCAATGTTTCATCTGGCTTGGTCTCCAGAGAGTCTTCCCACATCTGAAGCAATTGCACCTCTCGTGGAATACTTGGATGTACACCTGGTGGCTCTTAATTCGTCTTTACTATCAACCAATTTTTCTAGAGTGCTCCAGGCGATTTGGGAAGTGGTCTTGGAAGAACTTTATGATCAAATGGCCGGAAGTGCAGCAGTAAAATCGATTTATTGGATTTTATTTTCATGATAGACCTTGTAGCCTTTGATGATAGAGCTAACAAGTTTTAATTAATTCAATTAAATACTTATAAATCAATTTTTTATCAAACTAAAGAAATCTATTACTATATTTCAGTGACCTTCTATTTCATACCTAATTTATATATTTTTTCAGGATAAACCTCCACTATTTTACGACAGACTTCACGAAGCTTTGGAATTATTAGTCGGATTCTTTTATGCTGACGAAAAAGGTTTAACTTACGACGATATACGCTGCGAAATATTTCTGAATATCGAGGAAAGACTTGAATACCACAAAATGGACACCACGCTTTTAATTGACCGATACTATCAACAACGATTAATGGTAAAAATGGATAATTAGAAATTTATGTTTTCCCTCTGATTCCCATTGTAACTAAATTGTTATTAAAGCAAATATCTTTACAGGACCAAATGAATACATTTACAGTCGAATATGGAGTTTTAACAGTAAGGGCTTATTTGAATCACGATTCACTCTGTGTGGAGGTCATAAGTGCCAGAGACGTGATTCCTCTTGATCCAAATGGACTTAGTGATCCTTTCGTAATAATAGAACTTCTGCCAAGAAGAGTTTTCTCACATTGCGCTGAACAACAAACAAATGTGAAAAAGAAGACTTTGAATCCTCTCTTTGATGAATGTTTCGAATTGTGAGTCTCGAGATCTAATCTTTTGATAAAATGATTATATAAACAAATATTTCCGAGAATATTTCTCAACATAGATTGTAACAAAAATCAATTTAAAAGGTCTAAAAGGATTCAGTTAATGTTAAATTTATGCCTTCTTTTATATATAATAATAAAAATGCATTTCTCAACAGTTCCGTGAGTGTGGAACAGTGCAGAAGTCCAGATGCAATGGTTTTATTCACTGTGATGGACCACGATGTACTTACTGCAAATGATTTTGCTGGTGAAGCTTTTTTGGGACTTAGCAGCATTCCTGGGGTTGCTGATATTAATGCTAGCATCGATAATTTTCATGGCCTCAAACATCAAGAGTTACCTCTTATGCAGCAGAAAAACAAACGTATGTTTTTCAAAAATTTGAAAATTTTATGGGTTCTCTTCGAAGCTTAATCGCTGAATAATTTATAACTTTTCTTTTTTCATTTCAGATCACCCAATACTGCAAATTTTGGAATTACGTACAGGAGACAAACTTGCAATCGATTTCATAAAGAAGCAAAAGCTGCGTTTTGCTACCTAAGGAGAAAAATTTCCAATACCGTTATGAGACGAACGAAAATAGAAAACAAAAATTGGCACCATGAACCAATTAAAGTCCATCCCCACGACAAGAAGTACACTCTTGTTGATCCCTTCTAATCGAAAGCGTAAAACCCGTTCTTTTCCGTGTAAATCGTGTCGAATATAATCGGTGTCGATATAGGAGATATAAATTTAAAAGAAAATAATGTGAAGAACTATTTTTGTGTCAATGTCGAAGTCAGAGAAGAGCTATCTCTATGAAAGGAGAAAATATTGTGAAAAACGAAAAAAGAAAACTAATACGAACTTGATGTGCTGTATCTATAACGATAATGGATGTCTAAACAAAACTATTAAACTCATGCACCTGAAAGTGACGCTACCTCGAAATTAATTCAAGAAAAATTTTAATGATTTAATAAAATTGGGGATAAAACGTTTTTAAGGTTTAATATCGGAAACAATAAGGACAAAAGAGGAAACCTTAATTGTAGAATTTGTATTCTATTGAAGATTCGATCACTTTTGTACGTTAATAACTTAAATTGACTGATCAGATCTTTAAAAACCATAATATCTAAAACTTAACGAAAATTTATTCTCATTAATTTACAAATTATCAAAAGAGATTAAATTAAATTCAAATTCATCCCTCGAGAATAAATTTTTTGGTCAAAAAAAAAATGGAAGAAATTTGGATTTTAAAGAATCCTGATAAACGTCACTTGAAATTAAAATCTAAGTCTCGTTCTGGTTGCATTTCAGTGTATAAATGTAAACGAAAATTGATAAAAAAAATAAGCTACTTCGAAGGTGCAAACTAATTTCAGAGAATCGATATTTTTCTTACTCCTCATTGGCAATTTTTTCCAACTTATTACACTATATTTCTCTTGAGCACTTACTTTCAATACGATCAATCTGATCAATCTCTTCGAAAAATTTAAACGATTAATTAATCGACCAATCTTTCATCAGAAAAAATTGTAAAAACATTATTTGGGCCAAGAAATCATCAAATGTAAATTGAGAACTACTGCAAGGATAATCTTCTTCTTAAAACAATAATGTTAATAGTTTATAAAATATCGAGGCAATCAACGAATTTTACAAATCAAGACAAATTTACTACAATTATTGAAATCTAATTTTAATCATAAATTAATTATTAATCGAAACAGTGGTTCTCAACGTATTATGAAAGAATTATAATTTCAGTCTTTTTGCGCTATAAAAAATATATTGGTCTGATTGAAGACGATACAGACTGATTAAGGTGCAATTAAAAGCTCTTTCAGAAATGTAAAATAATATCGCAAGTGGAATTAGACGCAAGTCAAGTTATATATTGTTAGCCTATTATTGCATATGAATTTTATTCACTGTTCATTACATCTTTGTACCTCCGATTTAGTAGATTTCATACTTAATTAACTGATTAGTTTTCAATTAATTTTTATGAATCTACACAAAATGGAAGAATGGAGGAACGCCTATACTCAAAATCTCTTTGTATCAAACGCAAGTTTCTTCACAATCTTCATTTAATTAAAAACCGAAGTCTCCAACAAGAGATCTGAATTATTTCGAAAAAAAAAAACGTTTTTAAGGTTTATATTTTGAAATTAAAGATAATTAAGGGTCCAAAAAACGAAAGTATATTTAGAAAAATTGTAATTATACTTTTTTGTTCCTAAATATTATTTTATTGTAAATGTTAGGCTGGTTGAAAGAGAGACTTGATTTTTTTTTCTATAATTGGTACCTACCCCTAAAAATTGTTCCTTTTGTTAAAACCACGAATTTTTAGTAGAATTTACCAAATTAATGAACTTCGTAACAATATTAACAACACTAATAGCATTTAAAAAAGCACTTACCGTCGCGAATTCCCATGTTGAATTTCCTCTTCTTTATCTGAAACCACAAAATTTGGAATTATTAAAAATTCATGTTCGTATACAATCGAGTAATTTTTCTAATAAACAAATATTCACCTCCTTAAAGTCTCCATATTTCAAGATGTTCCCTGAACCTCGAACTCTTGATAATCCATGTTGGCACTTGCACTAACACTTCACTTTGAATTTACACTTAATACTTTACAAAAACACTTACACACTTTAATGTCAATGAAAGATTTTCGTTGAACCTCACCGATCGAAAGTTGAGACGAAACTGAGAGCTAAAGGAACAAGGATTGCAAATTTCGAGCTAAGAAGGTCATATCAACAAACTACAATAAGAGTAAACACGTGAAACGTAAACTCAAGGCTAAATTTCCAAGAACCATAAATTCATAGAATGTGTGATAAATGGTAAACGAAAGCAATTTAATTTAATTTAATTTAATGAGTTATAAGTAGTAACCAACAGTTGGATCTAAAAATAAAAATACACACAAGTAAATACTTGTAACTTCAATCATTTAGACACCAAAAGGAACAATAAAATTTAAAATTTATAGGAATACCATTTTATAAAAATAAGCCTTTTTGGATCACCTTAATAATTATACTTTATATGTTTTTAATCTCTTTTTGTTTGGGGACTTCAATTTGAATGAAGATACTGTGTTAAAAAAAAACTGTAAAAAACGCTAGTCAATTTTTCGAGTGCACGAGAATCTGTAATTTCTGCACTTCTTTGTGCAAAGTTTGCGTTTCACACTTGATATTATGATCCCTCTATGACTCACTTGCCTTACAAATAAATTCTTACATTTAAAAAAAATAGCTTTCCAAAATCTGGAAATATTACTAAATATTGTCTCGTGCATCGAATCACTCTAATGTTGTGTTTGCTATCCGCTCTGTGCCGGTACGATAATCAAACGAACCTTTTTCAACCACCAAAAATATGTAAAATATTCTATCTTGTACCATGGAACGAATAAATTATTATAAATGTACCAAGTGCATTGTTTCTTTTTATTTAATTATTAAAAGCTTTATATTTTAAAAAGATAATATTTTCCGCCTTTGCTCTATAATCAAAAATGTCTACAAAGGGCCAATTATAAAATAATAAATTGTAAAGAAAAGTATGTAAAAGAAAGGAAATGTATAAATATTTATAAATTGTAAATGAAATTATAAATTTTAAAAAAAATTATAAATTGTAAGTGTAAATTACCCTCATTGAGGGACAGTTGGCTCAGTTGGTTTTGAATTTTGAATTGAAGATTCAGGTTTAATAACTTGAACTTGTATTCCATCCTCGGATCTTATAATTGGTTCTCCATCCAATTTTTCTAAATTTGGTAATCGTCTTGCTACTTCCATTCGCCAGCCTTCAGTCTTAAAAATATTAATTACATTGTAAATTTTAACTCATTATCATTAACAATTATTTGAAAACAAAAAAGTAACAAATTATGCAAAACTACCTCAACTCCATCGCAAAGTGGATTTCCAACGAAGAGTAAATCAGTAAGATTTGGTAATTCCTGTAATTTTGAAAATTCGTTCCACTCTCTAACCAAATTATTCGACATATACAATACTTTCAGATTTTTCATTGCTTGAATGCCTTTCATTTTTTCTATTAAATTATAAGATATCCAGAGCTCTTCTAGTGTATCGCCTAAAGCTTCAATTCCAGTAAATCCTTTAATTAAATTCCGACCCAGGGACAAAATTCGTAAATTTTTCAACGAGCTGATTCCTGTATTTAATCATAAAAATAATGTCACATATACATTATTATATAACTTTGGCTTATAGTATAGGAAACTTTGTCTACTATCTTTTAATACCAATATTCATAACACAAAAATCTATCCTTATTAAAAATTCAGCTTTTAATAATTATATAACAGACTTCTAGCATTTTAATTTTACGTTCTTGAAAAAGTTAAATTTGTTTTTCAAATTAAATCGAAACACTTAGAATTTACTGATTCGTCAGAGTCTTTCAATACATTTACAAATAGAAAACTCTAATGGAAAAAGTTTCCTCATTAGTTTTGAAACAGTCGACTAACTTGATTCCTTCCTTGATTAAAAAGTCACTTTTCGTCTCCAGTTGTATGCAAACATCTTTTTATATTCTACAAAACACCTATCAGAGTTTTATATCAAAGTTGAATAGAAAAAATATTCCAACTACTTTTGAATTTCATCTTGAAAAGTCCTTTGTGACACAAAGGACTTTTAATAATAAGTTTTCAATTATAATACATTAGTTGTTAAACTTTAACTATACAAATAATACTTGAATCTGGCAAGTAAATTAAATTACAAGTTTAATTAAATTCAAATTTAAAATTACTTTTAAAAATGTACCTGCAATTTTTTCTATCATGTTTGTTGAGAGAGTAAGTTTTTCGCAATTGGATAAAGTGGCCAAGGAATTGTCCATTTTTTCAATTGGCGGCCACTGGAAACTTAAAATCACTTCAGTTGCTGTAGAAGCGTCTTGTCCATTTTCTTCTTCCCAACGACGAACTGCATCTTTGCAAGTTGTTGGTTTTCCAATTGTTGACATTTTAATTCAAAATTTTCAATTTTATATATACAAAAAATCCGATTCTGTAATTAGAACGAAAAATATTGTATTTAACATTTAAAAAATCAAAAATTATAATAAAAAAACAAGTAAAACATTTTTTATTACCTTGGCTTTTAGAATGTAAAACTCTTTTGCTTGTAAAAAAACAGTTTTTCATTTTACCGTAGAAATCAATTTTCAGGACCACTCACAAAGCACAAAACGATCCAATAAATATCGAAATATGAAATCTCCATAAAATGCGAAATTACGTTGAGTAAAAAATGTCATTACTTATTGAAAGCGAATCAACGAAGAGCTTTAAAGTTTACTACTGTTAGCTGAGAGCGTAAAAAAAGACAAACAATCAAATATGTATTATGAACCATTAATTACTGCACATTATTCACTTCTTTAAAATAATTAACAATGACAGAAAATTAAAATCTATGAAAATTTTACTCAAAAACAAAATTCTTTTGAGTCCACGACTCGAATTAAATGTCGTTGCTAGGCATTTGTTTACGTCAGTAAACATAGTGGCATCTAATCGGTACAATCTGGCATAATGACTGATCGATGAGAAGTATAAAAAATTGCAAAGGTAAAAAAACCGAAAATAAAAATAGTGGAAAATGTAGAATTTGCATCTTTAAATAAAATAATATTCCAACATCATTATAATAAAAGATAAAAGTATTATCATTAATATTTTGTTTTATTTCAAAACAACCAAGGTAAGAGCACTAATTTTTTGCACTTTTATCTATTGTTAGCATCCCTTCTATTGTTTTAAATAAATTAGAGAGGAGTGTCAACAATAGGTGAAAGTGCCAACATTTGGTGCACTTACCCCATTCTTTGCAAATTTTTAATTATTCATCAGTCCATATTATTTTTACGTATTGCAATTCTGTTTTTAAATCATAACAATAAATTGTCAATTTCTCACATTATTTTTCAGAATAATAATTTATACTCTAAAAGTAATCTATTTAATTATTTTAAAAAACTGAAGTAACATTCTGTTTAAACTTTTTGTTTAAATGTCTCATTCATTTCCCTAACAAGATTTTAAAGTTCAAACAGAGTACTCTTATCTCCAGAGTGTTTCCTAATCCAGTTTAATGAAAATTTTCTTTACTAACGGAACAGTCCACGCGACTGACTTTAATTTATTTAACTACTTAGCTTAGAACATTCTGCAATAAAAATTCACATCAAAAACTCATTTTTCAGCTAGGAACTTTAAGTAGTTAAAAAATGGTCTCATTTCTCACCGATGTGAAAACCGTATCCATAAGCGTATTTAACAATTGTTTCTTTAAATTAATTATAACAAATATTTGTCATTTACTTTCTCATGGAAAAATAAATATGAAATGAAGCTTTGTTTTGATTTTCATCCCATTTTATTATCGAAAGATCTGGCAGTATTGTCATTCCACATTGTTACAATACAACGAATAGATACAATTATACAGTACTGAAACACACGAAAAGGGTCTTAAGCAAGCTTTGTTAAGAATGATTGCTGGACAACCCCTCGTGTCAGAAAATCATATTTCTATTACACATTTTTTACATTCCGCACCATCTGACAGTCTCGAATTTTTATCATATTTGAAACATAATTTAAATATAAAAAAAATTTTGTTTCGAAATCTATCAATAGCAAGAGAAGTAAAAAACACTTCTTGTTAATTCATGATATGTCTTTCGTATAATCTTAATTCAAATATATTTTAATGAACTTTTAATTAAATTTATTCAAAGTACAAATTATACAATATCATTATAAGAGTAAAAAATTCGATTCTGGCAGTTGGTTGACAGAGATGTTCAGGAGAAAATAATTACAGGACAAAAGTACTTTTAAGATTATACGGATTCACACTTAGTCTTATAAAAATATTCGAAAGGCACTTGATAAAAATCTTAGGTTGTCACGAGAAATAATCGAGTACCTAATGATCTCTAATAATTTTCTTCGATATTTTGGAAGTCAGAAATAAATCGATGCTAATCGAGCATCATTTACAATTTCTCGAGACACTTTCCAAAAAATTCCACTAAATGGAATACGGAATATACAAGATTTAAAAAATCATTTCCAACAAATTTCCATCGACTCCATCGTAAATTAAAATTATCACCAGAATAATTATACAATATTCATATACCGTAAATGTGTATACATAAACTTTCTATACCTATTTCTATATAGAGGTATATACATCTTAATGAAAAAGTTTAATCGATTCATTTTTTTATCTGTACAGAAACGCAGGCGAGCCTTGCACTAACGATGCCATGGTCCAATTTAATTCGAAAAGTATACCTAATTAAGAGGACAGAATTGCCGGAAAAATCCTACTTTTTGTGATTTATTTTCCAAAATTTTATTTTATATTAGATATTTGAATAATTGGTTCTTTATATTGGTCCAACGATAAATATTCTTTTCAAAACCTACTTGACACGAATAAACCTAATTTTTTAAATTTTGATATATTTTTTCGAATTTCAAAACTGCTTCGCAGGTACAAATCACAAAAATTGTAATTTAAAAAACTTGTAACTCTATCTTGGCAATTCCCTGCACGTAATTAAATCCGGAAGATTATGGATTTTAATCGAGGATTTTAATTTAACTCTACATGTGATGTGAATTTGAACAACTAGACTATAATTAAAGCCAATCGCGCGATCTTTGAGTCAGTCTCCATTTTACGAACCAATAGCTCTGAACGCGATCGCTTCAACGTTCATTACATGGCAACAATGTTGATCCCTTTATATAGGTTGGCACATCTTTACAACCATCAAACAATCGTCAAACAAAACTGATTGTTCTTCCAAGGATCGCCAGTGATTTGATATAATTATAGATATTCTTTTATTTAAAGGTGTTCACGAATGATTTTTCTTCGATAGTTTTTGATTTTAAAGGACGTGGAGGTTTTCGCAATTTTTAAATTTACTGTCTTCTTTTCCGAAGAGCCAGGTGAGCATTTGTCTGGCTTTCATGCTGGCTCGAACCACACCTCTGGATTTGTACCATCGTCCACTGCTTTCTCCGTTTCCGGTTCTGTGGTCCAAATGTCCTTGAACGACATTCAGTCGAATTTGATTGAGGATTCCAACGAGAAGATCATCAACGTTGTGATTTATTCCCACCGAGATCTCGATAAATTTTATGCGATAAGTGCACGCCACACACTTTCCATCTGGAATGAAATTCGAAAAGAGTTAAGATCAAAATTCCATTCTCCATTTTACTCAACGAAAATTATAGATAAATATTTTTTCGCTCTGTAGCGCTAATCTTTTTTCAAATATAAGACTGTATACAGAGCGAAAAAATATTTAATTTTGATACTTTTTGCATAAAACGAAGAATTCAAAATCTAACTTCAAAATTGAATATTTTCATTTTTCTTAAAACATATTTGAAGTAGATATTTTCTGGTTCTGTACGCATAATTCTCGTTAAAAATTGATTAATCCTACAGTGGGAAAACATTCCAAATTTAATATTTCTTGAGTAAATTGAAGAAATCGAATTTTTAGACTAGAACTTGGCTTCAACACCCTTAATTTCTTTTGAAATTGTTTGGGGTTTAAAAGTTATTTTCATACAAAGTTTAATTTCCTTAAATAAATTGTTGATACCAACCTTCGGGCGAAACCACTTTGGACCGAACTAAATCAACTTTGTTTCCCACTAAAATGGCTGGTCTGCCTCGCAAGAGGTCCTGGTCGTGAAGGCGAGCTAAGTGTTCTTGAGCTCTTTGAAATGATGCCTTGTCTATCACAGAATACATGAGGATGAAGGCATCTGGCTTTGGGATTTTGTCCAGTTCACTCTGCTAAAAAAAGACTGTTATAATACACTGTACATTTATATATTACCCTCTTACAATTTTTTCACCGTAACAAAAGCTATCTTTACAAACAAAAAGAATAAAGGAGGATAAATTTTCAAGCTTCCAATCATATTTGAAGTAATTTCCTTACAAATGAAATAACTTTTACTGAATTAATTAGCACCTTATATCAGGAATAATAATTTTCGATTTTTATTCTGTTTTTAGATCTTACCTTCGGATCAGTAATATTAAAAAATTTGAGTTCGCTTTCTTCGCCATTCAGCATCACAAATACGGACTGCTCGCTAGGTACGTCTGGAACAGATGATCGACATATTTTATTCGAACTAAAAAGTACCTTGTTTTACGGGCTCATTTCACGTAAATTTACCGAAATTTAAAATTCCCGAAGGATAAAAATTTCTGAAATAGAAAATCCTCCAAGGAAAATAATAATACCGAAATATAAAATTCCCGAAATGATGAAATTCCTGAAATTTAAAATTCCCGAAGTTAAATATATTCCCGAAATTGAAAAATCCGAAATCGGGAATTTTTATTTTGGGAAATTTTCAAATTCGAAAATATTTAACTTCGGGAATTTTAAATGTCGATGATTGAAAAAATAAATTTACAAATTCGAAAAGCAGTGAAACTGATATCGTTCAAGTTGAAAACGGTTCTGCGACAAAATCATGACGTCGGAAGTGACGTAATGTCGGTTCTAAATACGTCTTCGATGGGTCACGTTTACGATGCAGGAATCATGAAACCGATTACTACTGAGTGACATTAAATGTCAAATTATATCAACGTCTGATCCAACGACCATTCTCCCATAAACTAACCAACACTTCAACCAGAATTGAATTCAATATTATTAATAGATTCCTCCACTTCCTGAAATTAATTATAAAAATCGATATTAAGGAAGTGAGAAGTCATTATATTTATGATTTGTTTTAATGTGAAAATATAGACATTATTTGACTGGTTAAATTATACAAGTTTTGAAACTGAAAATTTGTGTTTTGATTTGTGTTCGGTAGCAATTAAAATAAGCAAACTCGCGCATGCTCATTGCGAAATAGTTATTAATCAAGAGATTTGTAAACATCGAATAACCTTGGATTGAAAATAATATTATTGACATGCGCAAGTACACACCTGTCAAAATGTCAGCAGGAAGCTTCGCAATTGCAATTTGAAAGTTCCAATTAAAGGATTTTATTGTATTTCGATTAGCAGATTATTTCATTGGCAATATAAATTTAATAAATTCAACTTTTATTAATATTCGATCAATCTCTTATGGAAATCTCTTTCATTTTATTACTCAGTTCTTTTCACACTTTTTAGACTTGCAAATTAGAAAAATGTAATATATTCTTCTTAATTCACGGATTTTCCTGCGAGTGACTAATAAACGGAAGCTAGGAAATCCAAAATAATTCGATGAGAATTTCAGGAAAAGCTGGATGGATAGATGGATGGCATGGATTCGAAATAGAAGAAGCAAGAGCGGAGTGAGAAAAGCAGACGATGAACAGACACGAGTCTCTCTATGATGTGCGTTTATAGCGCAAGCAAATTTAAACACAGCTATTTCTGACAAGTATTCATGCATTTTTTTTATCCCTTCTGGCAAACCACCGTTTTGCTTAGTTTTTCACCGCAAATTCTAAACACAAATTCATTTCCCGACTTTCCACGACGCCCTTCTTTTTTTTTGCACTCTCCTTGGCCTCAATTTCATTTTTAAATTAAGCGTGAAAACGCATTTTAAGCCTCTGCATTGAATTAGCATCGATTATTTTGGTACATGGAAAGACATAAATAGAACTCACTTACTTTCGTAAAAAAAAACAATGGATTCGTAAAATTTACGAATTTTTTTAGTGAAAAGTAATAAGGAATGAAAATTCATGATTAATCTTCTAAAGTTAGAAATATGGTTGAAACTTTGAAAGCGTTTAAATCACTAGATAAATATATTTATCTTCGATATTTAAAAATCCCTAGTAAAGTTAGTAAAAAGTAAATAATAATAGCTTCTAAAAGATACTACAAAAAAAGCTATTCGATTCCGGAATTATTTCGAAATTCAGATTTAAATTAGTTTTCTACCTTTAATTATAAATGAATACAAAGTTAATTTCAACACAGTCAAGAAAATGTTAGCAAAGAAAGTAAAACACGCTCCAGGCTGAACCGTCTAATTGATTCAATCACTTGCTCTTTTTTTACGAACTCTCAAATATTTTTATTCCTAACAAACTTAAATTATAATCTTATCGATATAAAGTATATCGATAATAAAGTACAACTAAAAATGATCTTTAAACAACACGATAAACTTCTAACAGTCATAAATTTTACAGTAAATTTTTAACAATCAAAATTAACTTTGAAAAAGAAAGAAAAACTAATTTCACTAATTTCCAGGAAAAGAAAAACCTTTTCCTGGAAATGAAGTCCTCTGATGAGAATCTCTTATAACAGATTTTGATTAATAAACCATTTCACCTTTGCTTCTACATGAAAATACTTATTCAGCTATATTTAATCACCGCCTTTCATCTCCAAGCCACAAATAGTAATTATTACCATATTTATGGTAAAATTCATTACAAGAAACAGGTATAAAAATGAGAATGTAGTAGAGAATGTAGAATGCTCATAAAAGCTACAGCTGCAAGGGTGCTTGCATCTTTTATAGACCGATGTTGATATATTTACGAGAAAGGATGTATCATCAAGAAAACAATTTAAATTATGCGATATTTTTTCACGCGAAAGTTTCAAGTAGAACGAAAAAAAGAAACAGAATTCAAGAAACTTAAATTTTCCCTAAAAGTTTCTTTTTATTGATTTAATTTAATTTTATTTTATTTTATTTTATTTTATTGATTTAATTACACGCTTCTACAGAAAAATATTAAAAACATATTTGTTTTTGATAAAAGTTTTTCTAAAAATAGAGCCGACGTCTGGGAAGTCTATAAGTAAAGGATTCCAATATCAGTTAAGTGTAAGTGGACATAACAGATATAAGTTGCAGAAAAGGTTCCGATGATGGCTTATGGCAGCCGAAGAGAGTTCTAATTTCGTATTATTGCGCTCATAATAATAAAAAAAGAATCGAATTGTGTTTACGAACTTCATGCTTTTCTCCACGTGGGTGCAAGGAAGTTAATGCCAACTGCTCCCATAAACAGAGCAACGTTAATCAAACGTGACGCCAGCCGGAACTAAGTTTGCCACATGTGATAGTGCACCACCGGCTAAGCACTAAGCAGTAAACTTGCGGTTATGTAGTTACGAAAATTACCTAATATTTCAAGGTTCATCTCCCAAACTAAACGACCTGACAGCAAAACAAATTTCCCGAATATGAATAGCATGCACTCGTTCCATTTAATCTCGAAAGCTTCTTTTACTGTAGAAAATTAATATAGAACATTATAGTTTCATAAAGACGCAAATTTATGTACTATATATCATTTTGGATCATTTAATTAAAAAAAAAAAAGGTTTAAAGGAAAAAGTTCTAAACGAGTCCTTTTATGTGAAACTTTCATAAAAATTGTTTAATAAAGAAGTGGAATGACACATTAAATGTCCTTTTATACACTTAAAAATGAACACTAGGGGATTACAGAAAGCGACACAAGTGAAAATGTTAGACTCAAGGGTCCGTTATTGCGACTCGTAAATAAATGACGCAGAAGGATTTTTACGTGTCAGGTGTCATTTGGAAAGATAAAAGAGCAGCAATGATACAGGAGAAAAAGGAAGATAAGAAACAAAGTGGAAAAGTAAAGGATAACATTTCCCAATATAATCTCAAGGGAAAAATAAAAAGTGTATAATTGATTTTCTCTCTATCTGAAAGAGTGCCTTATTTTTAGAAATGTCTTCTCAATAATGTATATAGAAGAAGATAAATAATAATACCTACTAGACAGGATAATTTTTTTAAAATACACATGAACTAGTGAAATTCGACTACAGAGCTAGCTTTGTGCCAAAGAACCAAAATAAAAAAGCACACTATGTCAAGGACGTTCTGCCCTAGTTTACAACAACAAAAAATTGAGAATTTGTTCGCATCCTTAATTGAATTTGGCTTCGTGCCGAATGGGACTAATACTTTTTTCCACGAGAAACCTTCAATTTCTCGGAAACAAGCTTTTGCGTTTGGACTTTTCGATGAAGACACATTGCAGATGCAGGACAGTTTGTTGTCTCGAATCGGACCTAAACTAATAAAACCAAAAATAGAATCTAGTTTTCCCCCGAATCGTAAAAGCTACGCGCGAATATGTACGTTAGGGTATCTCGTTTAATTTATAGCACAACTGAGCAGAAGGTGATTTCTAATAATAAAATTACGCCATTACAAGCAAGTTTAAACTGAAATAAATATTACAAGAGAGATTCGGAAATAATTGCTATGAAATGTTTTTAGCAATGGTGAGAATAAAATTATATTTTAAAGCAGAGGGATTTTAATTAGAAACTTGGTGATGTTGAAGTGTAAACAAGAAGATCATTTTACTGAATTTATAAAGTTATGAAAATAACCTCGTTGTCTTGTAGTTATAAAATATTCACACAATGAAGTGCACACTATCCAGAGTCATTATCTGCGTCGAGAGAGCAGAGAATTTTGATTAGAAATTTATGTAAATCTTAGTAGTAGAGCAAAGCTTCCCTGGATGAAGGATTCTGTAGTGGAACTTATGCTTGAGAGATAGAGATCAGCGGAGATAACATCCTATTCCCTTGGTAATCAGTAAATCAATGTTTGCACACAATAGAAGCGGTTTTCTTCTTTGAGTTGCAGTTTCAATTAAGTAAATTAAATGCAAATAATATGCTTCTGCAAGAAGTATTCTTTCGAATTCTCCACGTAAGTTAGAATTCTATTGAAAATAAATTCAACCAATTCAAAGTACTTCTTGCAATTTGTGAAATTTGTCATTTGCAATATTCAAAGAAAACTTTCAAATTCAAACCGTTGCAAAATCTCTTCGAGAAACATTTGAATTTCTCATTAATCAAGAGATAAATTGATGCATTTTAACAGAAGAGGTAAACGACTGGTTACAAGTTAGAAACGATAATTTATAAGAGCCAGGCAGTTTGAGTTTCTCGACCTATATACCCACGCAAATTCTATAATATCTGAAACATCGTTTAAAGACTAGATCAAGCTACAATTCGAAAATTATTGGCCCGTAAATTAATCCTTGACTATTAATTCACACTCTGTTGAGTATTCAAGTAAATATCTTCTCAAATTGTCGATTGGGTTGAAGTTTCAGACGTCTAATCTGACGATTTTTTTACATGTATTGAAATAAAAATATTTTTAAAAAATTTCTATCTTGAAAATCTTTAAACTATTTTGAACTCTTTCAAAAATCCTTTGAAATTTCTTAAACCTCTTGAAATCTCTTAAAATCTCAGGCAACGCCGGGTAAATTTCTACTAGTAAATAAACAAAAATAAAATGGTTTTGGAAACTTTTTTGGTACTCTCAAACCAACAAATGTAAAAAATAAAAAATGAAAAAAGTTCGTTATGTAAGATCAGAATTTGAAAAATAGTGCGACATTTTTCTTGTTTGACAATTTGGAAGAAAAATAATTACGCATTTGGAATTGTTTACAGGGTGCCGACTACAAATGGCACGATTGAAAATTCCGAAGGTAGATTTCAACAAATGTTTGTTTTCATTAGAAGTCAATATCTGAGGGGATGTAGATATACAAAATGTGACAGTACGAAAGATGCCAGGGCAAATTGGCTTCGAGCCACACGTAAAATACTAGGGCCACTGTCCTCTATCATCTACAATTTCTACACTGTTAATACGATACATGCAAATCCAAAATGACGTCCCAATGTTGTTTGAAGACTTTGAGCTTGACAAAACCACGAGGGTGATGTTACAGTGTCAGGGACATTCTATGATAGTGTATTTGATACCACCCTGTTTGCTACCCCCTTTTGCGATTGCTTTCTCTAAAGCCACGAGGCTAACGTAATGTTTACGCCCGTCCTTTATAAACCCTACGACGTAACGTTTGTTCAACATCTATCCAATCACTGTTGGATAATTACGCAATGTATTTCCTTCAGAAAATACTTGTTCTTATTGGAAATTTAAAACACAAGTATTTTTCTAAATATATGTAATCAAAAAGGTCAATATTTCATTTTTCGCCTTTGTCCAGAATTCAATTATCCAAATAATATTTCACCTCGTAATTGTTTTACTCTGGAAATGACAATCTTTTATAAATTCTAAATTATATTCAAGGACGAAATTTCTAGCTCAAATCTTATTTAATATTCTCGAGAATATTGAAGATTCTAGGTCTTATTCTCGGACAAAATTTGTATTCTTTTTCATTGAAATCGTACGTGAAAGGATTTTATAAAAGAATTCCACTCCAATCCACACAGGAAAAATTTCATAATATGAAATTTTTAATAAAATTTGCACAAAATTGTATCGAGAATTTGTATAATTTGAGTGGACAGTTTTAAATTAATTTTGCCAGAATTCATGCTATCAAATAAATGATTTGATATTTACTATCAGATTCTCTATTTTCAATATCTATCAAGTATTTTTAGTTATCATAAAAATGCGTCTCAAATAAATCTTCTCTTATAATGAAACCATAATGAAGCAAAGAGAAACGCATTAATATTTTATCTTGTGTTTCTCGTTCGCCGTTTTTCTTTCCTTCTTTTTTTGTATACCACCAAAAAAAAAACCATGCTTCTCTGTCGAGCAAAGAACAATTTGTCACGGACAGGTCTTAGCAGACAGAGTAACCCCTTCAAGATTGAACTCTCCATCCGTTGTAAGTCAATTTATGTACGACGGAGAAGTTTTTGATAGTTCAGCAAGTCATAAAAAAATCTCTAATAAAATTCTTATAAAATTCTTTTTCAAAAATCGTTCGAAACTAATCTAATTTTGATATATCTATAAAAATAATTTTAGTGAAAAAATCTTACCTCTTTGACGATCGTAAGCATTAATACACTCGCTAGTCATAAATTGGCTGATAAGGGCTGATTTTCCAACCCCCCTTGCTCCTAGTATGGCCACCGTGTAGGAAATAACCTCCTTTGGAGGTGAAACTGGTTTCTCTTCCGCTTCTTGATCGGCTGGTGCCAGGGAATTTGACCTCGACCTTTTTCTTCTAAAAGAGTCACCTCTGTTAATAACACCTGCAACAAAAACAACAACAACAAATAATGTCACCTTCCTCATATAATATTCCATCAAATTTTAATGCAATGCCTCAAAACTTTCAACAAATCACAATTTTATCCTATCAAAAGATTATTTAGATTATAAAAAGGAAAGGGGTTGGCTGAAATTTTGGTACGAATAGACACTGACATAAAAATGAGTCTACAGAGAGAGTCATTAGAAACATATAATTTAGAAATTATTTAGTATCCTACAAAATTTAATATCCTTTCATACAAACGGTTTCTTATCGAAAAGCCAATGTCCACAAAATATTGGTTGATTGCTTTAAAACATCTCTCCTATCGTGTCATCTCAAGGTAAAGAAAAGATTGATGATCATTCTGAAAAATGGTTTAATGCCCTTTTAGGATCTCCCTTTTTTTGTATCTTTCAGGATATATTGTGCATTTTAAAAAGTCATCTCGACAACATTTTTAATTCCACAAATTAAAAATTTAATTTAAAAAATATTTCACACTCAAAAAGTATCAAAATTCTGGTTAAATATGGCCTACTCATAATAAATAATATAAATAAAATAATATCACATAAATAATTCTTGAAGAATAGGTTAAAAAACATTTTCTGGTATTCAGATCTTTAGACCTTTTAAAAGGTCACATTAAGTCAAGCATTAAGTAAATGAATGCCGAGTCAATGACCACGAACACGGAGAAAAAATTTTAAGGGTCGTCGGAGTTTCATAACAACAATTATTAATAATTCAAAGCATTCATTATAAGAACTGGCTATCGATTTACTCTACATGGAAACAATATACAATTTAGTTCCTAATTTTATTTTCCCTGTCATTCCAACACATTTTACTTTAATTATCGCTTAAATATTATTCCAGGTGAAAAAGGAACAGACCAAGGTTGAATAAACATTCGTTAATGAAACTTTTATCAACCCTTTTACATTTCCCACAGCATATTTAATAATTCCTGAAATTCTAAGGAGAAAGGAATGGGGATCAAAAATTAATTACTAGTTAATTATAAGCTAGGATCCGAACGAAAATTTTCTATATTTTCCAACTATTGAATTCGAAATCATTTGAACAAAAAATGCACTAATATAGGAGCACTCAAAATGTATAATTAAATCTCAGTTGGAAGAATACAAACTTAATTTTAATTTGTGTGCTTCAACCAAGTTTCAGCATTTATCTTGAAAGCGGCCCTCAAGTTCAAGTAAATATGAAAGTTAAAGTGACTTTTGCTGAAAGACAAACTAATTAGAAATTCTTGCATAAATGTGTGTCAATTTAACTCAATGGGTGCAACTTGGAATATTTGCTATCTTCCTGGACGAGTTTATGCGAGAGAAAAGTGTGCGTGATGTAATTCATACATATATTTTCAACGATATATGTATACGAGTTTGTCGACATTCGAGAACAACGAGAATTCCGTTAAGCGGCTGAGAACACCGATATCCGTCCGTCAGTCTGTCCATTTACGCCTTTGTTTGAATATTCATAATACTGCTTCTGCACTAGAGTGTACCTGACGAATAGAATAGAATAGATCGATGCCACGTAAAGACAGTCAAGGGTCGAAGTTGTGCTTGTCTTTCTTCTCTAAACATTCTTCTCTTCAAAAAATTTTATCACCTCTTTTGACGATGAAAAAGAAAATTAAAAATAAGGGGGTCACAAGAAATTGAAAAGTATTGCTAGAGATTTACAACAGTTAAAGTACTGTCGAACAGAAATGTATTTTTATCAAAGATTTGATACTTGAAAATAAGATCCGACTACTGAGGGTTAAGATTTTCTTTATAAAAACGTCATGTATGATATAAATAGTAAAAGAAACATTTTAAAGCCCTTTTTACAAATACTTCAAGGTTCCTGAATCCCTCTTCACGCTTCTCTAATTTCTCTTTACTCTTGCTTTCCCTTCTTTAGCGAAGACTTGCCAAGAGTTCAATTTTAGCTAAGGTCTACCGACCTTTCGGCTTGAATGGTTTAGTCTTTCATAAAAAACATTCCACACAAAGTAGTAACCTAGCGAAAACGATGTTTAATTCGGCAGAAAATAAAATTCCTATAAAAGTGTGTCTTGAAATTTCCCAAAAAGCATCCCAGCATCTAAAATATTACTTCACAGTTAATCTAAATAAAAATATTAAAAATCTATAGTTCATGGATTTATATCTCAATAGAATAAACTAAAACGAATTTTTCTACTTAAAAGCGGAAAAAGTTCTCTCTTTGAAAATGATATCGCAATAGATGAAGGCAGTACAATCAGGAGTCGGTTAATTAAATCGTGTAGAAGCGAAAGGTTTTACTGAAACAAGAAACGAAGCACAAGGTAAACTCAAATTTTAATAATAACTCCGATTTTTAATATTGCGAAACAGACAGAGAATTATTTTCCAGGTTAAACAGTCGAATGTCCAATCTGTCACAAATTGCCTGTCCATCCTCTGAAATTAAATCACACCACGTTTCACTACCTATGTCCTATATAGTTGGCAATCTCTCTTTTCCTATAAACTGACGTCTAAGCTTGTAAAGTCTTTTCATATCTGCCATAACGGCCAATCTCACGAAATGGGTGACTTCTATCAAAAAAAAACTCTTGGAAAAATATTTTTCTCCGTCATATGCTTCCTCAAAAGTAACATCTGCATGAATTTGAAAAAATAACATCAGAAATTCGGTTAAAAAACCCCTAATTGGTTGAAAAACAGTTATTTTCTAAAAAAATAATTGAATAACTTGAACAGGTAATTCAATAATGTAGAAGAATGTTGAGGGCTACTTTTTTTCTTTATTGAGTAGAAAGGATCGAAAGAAATGAAGCGGAAATAAGCTGATTGCAATGGGTATTGTATTTAGAATTAGGAAATTTTTTTTCTGGAAAGTTGCACTCCACTAAATTACGTGGGCCATTTGAAGTGCCTTGCACTCTTTGAAGAGCGACGGCATCGACATTTAAATCTCATATATGCAAAACGATTTGGCAAACCTAGTCAATCACTTAACCGCCTTGCGTTTTATTTATATCCTTCTTAGTTATATATTAGCACGCCTCACAATTATGTCTTCTTGTTATTTACCTCTAACCCACCATACCGATTAGGTGGTTCAAATTTAGACTATTTTTCAAGCTCTAGACTCTCTCTAAACTAATTTTTGAATTTTATCTAGAGCTTCAGCTCAGTTCTTCTTTTTCAATGAATAGTTTGTCAACAATCTAAATTATTAGTTTCTCCTTTCATTTAATTATCATTAGCATACTAATTTGAAAAGAGTAGATACAAAGTTTATTATTCAAGGGACAATTAATTCCCACTGGGATTATTATAATACTTGTTTCACATCTCAAGTAAGTGTGCTATTTATTAATTAATATCTCAAAAGGTTGCTCTCAAAGAGGGATCAATTTCCATTACATATACTCGACATGCCCAGAAATTACCCCTGAATCTTATACGCTTATCAGACAAGTTTCAAGAGACATATTTTATCAATTATAAAAAACCAAAAATCAATATACTTTTTGGAACTATATAAG
>CAJFCP010000110.1:1150325-1181020 GCA_904066005.1 Synergus itoensis | reverse complement strand
TCTAGCTTTTGTTAAGAAGAAGTAAATTATAAATGAGAACATGAAATTGAAATTAATTATTATTAATTATTTGGAAATAATTATGTAAATCAGTTTTTTATGTAAATTTATTTATGTAAATTTATGTAAATCTAGCTTTTGTTAAGAAGAAGTAAATTATAAATGAGAACATGAAATTGAAATTAATTATTATTAATTATTTGGAAATAATTATGTAAATCAGTTTTTACATAAATTAGCAAGAGTTTAAATAAAAAGACAACGAAACGAGAAAACTGAGATAAGCTTTCTTTCAGTTACAGCTCCCTTGCTTGATTAGAACTTCCTTTTGCTCTCCCCTTTTGCATTTGTGATCCACTTGGACCTTCTTTTCTAAAAGCTACCAATTCCTAAAAGCGCCTGTTCTTTTTTTAAAGTATAGAATTTCAAGGAGCCTTCCGAATATTCTCTTGAATCAGAGGAGTGGAAAACGTTTCACGAAATGTTATCTTACAATTTGATAGATGTTTTTATTAAATTTCAATATTATATAGATCGTCAATAAACTAACATCTCCTTTCGCTGCAGAGAATCATTGAATACATTAAATAGATAATTATTTTTACAAAAAAATACTGTTTTTAATTTTGTATTAACTTTTTTTGAGGACAATAGATTACATCATATTTTTCAAAATAAATTTCACACTCGTCTATCTCCGTCACATATACAAAAAATCTCTAAACGAATTTATGTCAACCTCAATTCGTTTCGGATAAAAGTTCGACTTCTTGTTAACGTCAAGAGCAATTCTGACTGTCAACGATTTCAAGAAGCATTCGGATCGCGTTTCGTGTTTTAACGAAATAGCGTGAAATTTTCAAGGCTGGAAATCTTTTGTTTCCCATCACAGAACGTTTTGAATCAGAAAACCTTACGAATCGTTACTGTGATTTTTGGTGTGGATGCACATTTTATAAAAAAAAACTTCTTTCTCAACAAAAGTCCTTACCCCAATTTCACCTACCAGATTTCCCTCGTGAGAACACATTTCTGGAAATTCGAGAGGGAAGAACAGCTTGTGAATTGTGAAAAATTAATTTTAGGAATGCAATTCTATGAAGTAAATGAAACTTTCGCGTGAGCATCAGTAAATTAATGTCTTAAATTTTGTTGAAAAGATAGATCCTACATTTGCATAATTATTAACGAAACAGACTCTGTCCTTGACAGAGTTGGGATTAAATTACCAGAAACCTTTGACAGATGATGAAACTTGACGCTGTCATTTCAAAGTGAGATGCAAATTGAATTATGTATAGTCGAATTACGGTTTCATCAAAGGACAAAAGAGAATATTTCGAAATCATAATTAGGAACTTATAAATACCTGTCTTTTTTGTTAATTTCAAAGTAACTTTTCTTGCAATAAACAAAAATGACAGAGTAATGCATGTTTTTTTTATTGTTAGAATTCTATCTGTTATTTTCTCTTTTCCAGATGATTTGTCTCCTTTTCTCGTATTGCATTAAAAGCATTAAGTGTTACTGAAAGCCAGAGTGGTTTTCATCTTAATCTCTTTTCCAATGAAAAATTCAAAGGAATTCTAGCAAGGCTAACAGCCATGGCAACGTTCTTGTTGCCATAACGTTATTTTGACTGTACGAGTGTACCTAAGTTCCAGCTAGGATATTTTCCTGAAGGCAACCACCCTCAATCTTCATCGCGAGAGACTCGAGAGCATTATGCTCAAGTTTATGAATCGATGTTCGTATACATTCTAAAGCTTTCCACGGAGATCTATCACTTTTCTTCTGAATTAGACATGAGAAATTTTTCTTTTATTATCCAGGTGTTAAGAGCAACCTACAAATACTTTTTATGTGCAAAATAAAAATGTATGAAGCGTACCCTCTACATTAAAATCATTTAAAATTGGAAACTTAAAAAAATAACAATAATCATTTTTATTTTTTAATAATAATAAAGCTCTGAAATTCATACCTTTCCAATTTAGAAATTTTTATGACATTTCAAACATTCATACATGCTTTTTAATTTTTAAACATTGAAATATGATTGCTCTCCATTTAACATTTTTGAAAAATATTCATGAAATATATATACATAAAAAAAAGAAAAAAGAATAAGATTAGAAAAAAGAATAAGTTATTTGTAATTGAATCAAGTTTTCATGATGTGTGAAATTTTCTTTATAATTGTTCGCCTCCGTATTCCGAGAATCCTTGATTACTTGACTTTTATTGCTTGTAGCAAATTGTCTTTTTGATTACACTGAATCCAAATGACCGTTTTTATTTAATTCTAGTTTAGTAGAATACAACTGAATTTTCTACAATATTAACACAAATCGAAAACCCATTAACTCTTGTTCTGTTTCTCTCACGCTGAAATTAAAGCTTCAGCCACGTGCTTTGAATTTTAGAGAAAATTAATTTATCCTCTCTACGAAGCAAGCAAATATACAGAAAAGAAAATTATTCTTTTAATAACTCAATTTTAATATCGTTCTAAAGTAATAGGAAATAGTTTTCACAAAACATTTTAATAGTCAATTGTTTTGTTTAATTCCTAATTATTTATTCAATTTTCCATCATTACTTTACTTGTTTTTCTCTTACGTTTTTTTCTTAAAAGTTGTAATCGTAAAACACCTTTCTTCTATTGTATTTTTTCTATTTTTTCATTACAAATGGATTTTTCTAACATCAAGATAAGGCTCAATTACGCAGAAAGCTAGTGATAAAATCCTCATTGTCCTCTATCAAGTTAAAATTCAGGGACTTTAATCCATTGATACTCTGGCTCTATTTTTATCAATCGAAATAAGATAAGAAACCCCTTTCGAATTTTTTATTGAATTGTATTAATGTAAAATAAATTAATATTGAATATCTTAACTTTGAGAAATGAGAAGATAGCATTAGTAAAATTAAATTAAGAAATCAAAGAACAAGGTTTTTATAGATGTATGTAATTAATTTCCGAAATGGAGACCATTCAAGTTTATAGGCTTCTCACTTTATGCAGCCCTGATTCCCATAAAGTAATACGATCCATATAAGTCAGGGCACAGTTAGGATTACTACTCTAGAATATTGTAACGTGCCACGCATATCGATAGGTAAAATTATTTGCCCTGGAGTATTTGCCCTTAGGTAAATAATTTCTATATGTATAAATATAGAATATTGACTAAGGATAAGTTACCATGGTCCATCAGGCAATAAAATTAAATGCCCTTCGGGGAATTTACAAAATCAACATGGTAATATTTGTAAAGCTGGACATTCGAAAATATTTTAAAATTGAACCATCCAGTTTTATCTTTTATTTGATACGGTAAAAATTAGAATTTTTATGTAATTGAAAACTTTATCTAAAAAAATAGGTAATAAAAGACAGCCAAAGTAAAATTACTGGTTTTTCATGTTTTATCAATATTGAATATTTGTCAATATTGAAAGAGTACACAATAATTGATCGTTTTAATACATATTTGAACCAGGGGCGGATCCTGACAAGGGCTTTGGGGGGGGCAAGAAATAATTACCCTTCCCCCTCCACCAAGTTTTTTTATTTATAAGCTGCTTGAAAATTTCAAATCTGGGCTTTTGGGGGGGGGTCAAGAAGCCGTGGCCCCCCCCCCTGGATCCGACCATGATTTGAACTTTCAGTGCTTTCCAAAAATGTCGCTTCTTGTTATTTCGTTAATAATGAAACACTTTTCATTAAAAAGCTATATTTTGCAGGTCCCAGGAATGAAAAAAGAGAAAAAGCAAAATTTAAACATTTTTTTCGTAGAATTATACTTTATGTCGCGAAAATAAATGTGCCATTTCGCGTGACTAACGTAACACAATGAGCTGTTTATGAATTCCCTACGAGAGTAGAAATTCTATGCATACCTCGTAACGATTTTAATTACATGGCGTAATTAGTGATATTAACGTGCTAGACTTTCGTATATAAGGCTTCGAAGGCAGGTCATGTCGTTATGTTTATGAACTAGTCGCATTATTAAACGATGCTGTTAACCACATAATCGATAATAACCACAGTCGATTTGCAAATTTTGATCAATTATGGGGTTTTAAAAATTAAAAAATTTTTTAATTCTTCTTCCAGAATATTCTCATAGTGGAAATATAGTTACATAAATTTCTCGACATAGAATATTACTTTTTTACGTGTATCCATGAAAAATAAACTATAATAAAAGAAAGTTTCCTTCAGAAAAATGAACCCAGCAACTAGAAAAATGTCCTTTCTCAAAGAAACCATCGTTGAGAAATATTTCCTAGCTTAAATACTTAAGACTCAATGCTTATGCGGTTAAAACTCTACAATTTGAAACAGAAAAATCTCTTAAAAATTGTATACAAATGATGTTATTAAATTCTAAGACTGCAGCAAATTGAAAGGATTTTTTTTAAATGGTTGTTAAACCCTCGAATTTTAATCTAAAAACAATTATGCTTTTTATATCTACTGTAATGCTATATAGAGAACTTTATATGTATTTGAAAAGATAGTTAAATTTCATGGCCGACTTGTTTATAATTAAATTCCACTTATATTTTCCAGCACTTTTCTCTTCAAATATTTTCAATATAACAAGCGCTTTCATAACCTGTTGTAAGCACGCGGATTCACTGATGGCATCTTTATTTGAATCAAAATGAGTCTTTGCTTAAGGTTCGATGAACCTGACATTTTCAAGCTTCTCGGAACTACTTATATACAATTCAACTCTGTGTGTACTCAACCAAGTAATCAGCTCGAGAAATGATATAAAAGAACACTTTCTAAAACTGTCTTCTCCACTCTATGCGTAAAAGTAGTTTTCACTGATTAAAAATAAAGTGACGTATAAATAGTCATAAATTGTTTTAATAATGTCAAAGAATATAAATTACTTTTGATAACTGACTTTCTTCAAAAAATGCAATCTATAATGAGACTGTTATAAAAAAAAAGATTTAGTACTTTATTTAAAAATATAGGTCATTTTTTACAAAAAAAAAATAGTATGAATGATAGGAAAGCATTTTCTGCATTTCCTTTACGATCTCCCTTGATAGTGTTCCTTTGTAAATTTTACGACTGCATTGGAGCTGTAACATTATTTTACGAGAATTTTTCTCTTCAAAATGCATTCCTATATTCCCATTATTTCGTATACGAATGAGTAGGTTAATGTCCAAGTGGGAAGAACTGAAATAACTCGAAAGAACGAAAATAGCTGGGAAAATTATTTTAAAACGCGAGAAATATCTTATGATCTCTCATACAGGATCATTACATTCATAAACAGAAATTCCCAAGACATCTCATTGTCAGTATATTTTCTTAAATATGTTATGTTTCTCCTTCAGGTTGCTAAAATAACTTTAACTATTTTTTTTAATATATGAAATTATGAGTTGCGTGCCGAACTCACAAGCAATTTTTTAGTCAGCCAAATTAAGTAAAAGAATCTACATTACTCAAAAATAAAGAATGTACTTCTTTTCTTTGAGGTAGAATTAATCCATCTAAAAATTATATTTCAGAACTAAAATATAGATTTTTTTATTGTTTAATAGCTTTTGATCCCTGACCCTTTCCACGACCTTGTGATGGTTGAGTGCTTATCATCGGGGTAAGTCAAAGCAAAGCACGGATGAATGCATGAGAAAAGGGTGAGCTACTAAAGTAGAAAAGGGCAAAATGAAATACATGGAGAATACAAAAATGCTATTATCACCTTTTTAATTTCAGGGGCTCAAGAACCTTATATAAACATTAAAAGAATCCCTTTCATGGGAAAATTTTTTTTAATAAGTTCTCTCCTGGAAATTTATTGGCTAAAGCTTTTCTTCATTTAGTTTTTCTCATTTTCCGAACTTCTAAGTTACAAATGCCTATAAAAATATTGAATCATAAAGCTGACATTAACTTTTTTTATCAACTTTTTGAACAAATGAGTTCTATTAACACACGAAAAAATAGGTTCCACATTGAAAATCTACTTATAGTGGTTGATCACTTTGATACTATTTATGGAATTTACGGTTGAAGGCAGCTCCGCACTGCGAGTAGCCTCGATATTTTTATCGAAAGAAAAAAAAAACGAGTTTTTGTACACTGTACAGACACTGTAGACAAAATTTGCTATAAATATTGGTATCTGTAGAGTCAATCTAAAGTAAATTATATTTGGAATGTAATCTTTAATATAAAAACTAAAATACTAATTATAGAGGATACGTGTATTTTATATTTATTTAGGAAAAGAAATTTCTTCTGTCTTCTCTTGACACACTTTCCCCAATCAATAACAAAAACTCTAATAAGATGTCGCTCCCTTGTCTAAATACTGAGAAAATTTTTGTAAGCTTCCCCTAAAAACTTAAGAATGCTTTTCAGGTTTCAAAACACACTTCTGAGGCTTGAAGTCTTTTACGATTCCGGATAATTGTCAAGACCCTTGATTCGGATTTACCATAAAATTACTTTGAATAAACAATAGAGTGGATTGTTGTTTTGTTTGATTGTTGGAACTGTTTACTTGGTGGTTGCAATCAAATTATAAGCGAATGAGTCACAAAATAATCTGAATTAAAAGTAACAGAAATTGTGGATAATATAAAATTGAAACTGAAAGAATTGCAAAATTTCGAGTCAAGCGTTACAAATTGAAGAAACCGTATTTCAAAAACTGAAGTAGGTTTTCTTCAACAGAAATGAAAATGCATTCGATTGAAACAAATTGATACCAATTATTACGTCTCCATGTTTTATGTTTAATCACATTAGAAATTTAATTGGAAAAAAGTGAAGTAAGGTTTCGTACCAGGAATATAAACAAACTGGCAAGTGATCCAATTTTCGTGAATTTAAGTAACAGGTGGTCGGATTCATATATGCTGGCAACTTGACTCGATGCACAAGTGACTCATAGATCTCAAATGAAGAGAAAGCAAAGCCTCACACTGTTAAAAAAAACAACATTAATTTTAATGTCAAATGACTTGAAGCAAATTTCATGTACCAGGACATTAAAATTAATGTCGATTTTACATTAAAGTAATGTCAAAGTACATTAAATTTAATGTAAATTTACATTAAAATTCAGGTGCACTTAAAAAAGAATTATTAATTAAGAACATGGTTTATTCGCAGTTATATTATGGATATTCTTATAAGTAATCGTTATTTATAAATTGAAACGCTTATATAACAATTAAAATTTCGCACGCAACGCTGGGGGGAATCGAACGCACGACCTACGGGTCACGAGTCCAGCTACCTAACCATTACCCTAAGCTCTCGAGATGGTGGTCTTAAATTTTTTCCAGGGTATATACTCAATCCGCGCATACACAAATATTAAATTGAACCGCACGGGATTTTTTTGGTTCAATGGTGTGATTGAATTAATGAATAAGTCTAATAATTTGCAAAATTCTAATCGAAGATATAATAATTAAAGCTTATATCATAATAATGTAATCTATTTTATTTTACATTAAATTTAATGTAATTGGACATTAAAATATTTTTAATGTACTTTTACATGAATTTTAATGTCCTTTTGACATTAAAACTACATTAATTTTAATGTCCTTTTGACATTAAAACTACATTAATTTTAATGTCTTTTTTAACAGTGCAGATACACAATTTTTCCTTATTTTGCAAGTTTTCGTTTCGTTTTCAATCTCAAACTATTTGAATAAATTGTGCTGTCTATTTCAGAAGAAGTAAAGATAAAGAAGTAAAGATAAATTATGAATTTGTAATACAATAACATTTGTTGTAATTTGGATTACTTGATTAAATTAAATTCCAAGAGTAACAATGAAAGCGGAGGACCATTAACGATATATTTGAAGACGTGTTTCGAAATGCAATAACAGTCGCAGAAAACGTGACTAGAGAAACAAAAATAACAACATTATTCACTTTGCATTGATTTAGTGCAATTACTACAATTGCAAAGCTCCCACAGACAGAATTAGTCATTGTTTTTAGGTATTAACACAATAATCGCATCCAAAGATTTGTCAGGGATAATCCCACTGATGCCAGGAAACCATTATCGTATCAATCTGAGGCTAATAAATTCCCTTTAATTATTACTGATAAAAATATCAAAACAAAGCCAATTTCGCAGAAAAGCTCTGCAATAATTTAAATCGGACTTTCCATAGTTTTATTTCACGTGAGCTACATTGACGAAAATTGGTGTTTACTGAAAAACAAATGTTTATCTCGCTTCTGCAAAATAAGCTTTCTCTTAGAAATGCATAACTATAATACGTATTTGGCAAACTTTACCAACATTATTTTTCTAAGCTAGTTAATTAGATTAAACTCAAATAATTTCTTTGTATGTATTTTCGTTTTTATTTTTTTAAGAGATTTTTAAATTACGAGTAGGAGCATCAGGCATGAAAATCACGACAATAACCCCGAAAACCACGAAGTTTTGAAATCAGAAGATTCACATTCGTTCAGCCCATTGGTAATTTAAACTTACTATGAGAGATTCAATTTCAATGTAGCCTGTTTCCGAAACACGCCTCTCTATTTTGAGATACAGCGACCCATTTTAAACCAACAGAAGAGTCCTCTTCCGTGAGAATATTCCTATAATAATTCCACCTTGCGCGACACTTTAAAAAAAGAAATTATCATTCATTAAATTTTAATCTCGCTAATTATTGCAGTTCGAAAAATAACTCTTTGCTCACTTTTCAGCTATATTCATATTAAAAATTCTTTAATATTTTTAATTCTTTTTTTCACTAATCCAGATTTCGGGAATTTAATCCAGAATTCAAGTGGCATTCATTCAAAAAACATATATGCAAAATTCTATGTATATATATATAGAATTTTGCATTCACATAGTTAAGTATTGTATGAATGAAATAGTAAAAAATCATTTATACAGTTTTTGGACAAATCATTTTCCTGAGTGAAATTTTTATGGTAAAAATGCGATAATGCTTCAAGATTGTCTTGACACATTCAATTTTCCAGAATTTACTTTCCAAGTTATTAAGCTTCCTTAGTAGAAAGCCTTCGGGCACGTTCAGATTTGATTTGCAAGGAACTCCAACCGTTTCTACTTAGCGCTAAAGTTGCACGTAAATATTTACAGTGTGTATAAGCCCTGAAGCATTACAAATATCATTCTGCATTTCATAGAAATTACTTTTTTTTTATTTATTTTTTTTATTAAAAAAATGCACAGAAGTCAATTTCATATTTAAAACATTACAAAAACTGTGTAAAAAGAAATAAATAAATTATAGACAAGAAAAGGAAATTTAAAATCATCGAAATTTAAAATTCTCGAAGTTAAAAATTTCCAAAAAATAAAATTTTCCGAAATAGAAAATTCCCGAAAGAAAATGATAATACCGAAATTTAAAATTTCCGAAATTGAAAGAGCACATAAAACAGATTAAAGATTACAGAAAAAGATCACATAAAACACAGATATCTTTTGATATGTAGTTATGATTAATTCTTCCATGTCAATTTATTCTCTGAAAGATCTTTGAAAAAGCACCGCAAACTATTTTTTCAATTTTCCAATTTTCCAATTAAAACCGGAATACTTCTCTTGATAGAATTTTTCCTACTTCTACCAACTGAAACGAGGTAACCACACGCAGCTTTAATTTACTGCATTCCATACCACAAATGACGTAAAGGCAAAAATGAAAGAAATGGTAGAACAAAAACCTGGAAATTATGAAAATCTGCGAGTAATATTCTACACACGTGCAGGGTACGATATTATGGGTTTTCTTTTTCTTTTCGCTTTTTTCTTCTCTAAAATAAGCTCGCACAAAGGATTCGAAGAATCTCGATGATTTATGAATCGTACGAGGAAATATCTGATCAGTAGAATAATCTAAGAAAAAGGAGAGTTTCGAAAACTCGTATACTAAATTTCTAATGCAGTTTAATTTTAAAACTTCTGGTCTTAACTTATCCATATATTATTTCTTTTCAATAATAATTGGTAAATATCAAAAAATAGATCAGACTATTTAAAAATTTTTTTAAACTATAGAACATAATCTCTCTTAAATTTGATCAGTGAAATTTCATTGATTTATCGGTAATTCAAGTTTAGGGAATTCAGAGCCTTGTCAGACTCAATTCATATACACGAAAAAAAGAAAATGGCTAAATATACCATTTAAAATAGTGAACATGCGTTCTGAACGCATTTTTCCAGGAATTTAGTAAGTTTTACTATTTAAAATTGTAATTTTTGCTAAGAAAATTGCAAACCCTGTTTCTGCATTGCAAAAGTTACAATTTGAAATAGTAAAAGTTACTAAATTCCAGGAAAACTGCGTTCAGAGCGCATGTTAACTATTTTAAATGGTAAATTCAGTCATTTTCTTTTTTCCGTGTATGCAATTTTTCAAAAAATAAATTTTTTAAGTAGAATTTGAGTTTGAATTTAAATTGAGAGTGATTAGAGTGAATAGATAGAATAGAGTGCAAGTCTACGCAAATGAGCACAAATGGGAAAAAGTCCCGTACGAAACTTTTTCATCTCAGAAAGGATGCAGAGCCCACATCTCTGTTCATTCAACTCTTAAAGCTTTAACGTTTTCCATATTCTCATTTTCAACTTTTACACTACCCAAAAGTTTGGTCCTGTAGACGAACTACACTCTCGCGATAAACTACTTGGGAGTGACTAGGTTGGACGTCATTGCACCACTAACAGGTACTCTATTTTTGCTTATCTCAAGCTTCTCTTTCGCAAATGTATTTCTGGCTCACCACCGAAGGATGGTGCACACTCAGAACAAGTCATCCAAAGTGACGTCGTATTTAGGGTTGTAAAATTTCATGAAACTTTGGTCAAATGAAAAGTTTCATGAAACTTTGGGGGTCTCGTGAAACATTTCAATGTTTCAAAGATAGCGGCGGGAAAATTCAAAATAAGCACCAAATGCCTTCCTTGAGGCATTTCTAAGTGTTTATATAACAATTTAACAGTTTTCTTCAACGCATTCACAAATATCATAGTTTTACCAAGTTTTACTAAAGAAATACTAAATAATATTCCAAAACAAGTTAAATTTGCGGGACCGTCGAGCCTAACCTCTATTTCCGCGCATGCGCAATTAGAAGTTCACCTCCTTTCCCCCCAAAGTTTCATGAAACAATGAAACTTTGACAGTGAAACATTTGAAAGTTTCAAGTGAAAGTTTCAATGTTTCAATGAAACGTTTCATTGCTCACAACCCTAGTCGTATTCCTCCACTCTATGGTGTCGGCCAGATATTTCAAAAATTTAAAAGAAAGTAGAAACAAAGAATATCAAAAGTTTCCAAAATTTCACAATTTTAAATACAACCAATATTTTAAATTGGGAATATATTGACTGAAATATTATAAGAAAATAGTTGAGGAGCAATAATTTATCAGTTTAAACAGATTACAGGCTCATAATCCAATAGGGTTGTTTCACAATTTTAGATAAAATAATTTTTGAATACATAATTTTAATCTAAACTCAAAGTGCATTAAAAATTTTTTTTCTGCTGAGTCGTTCAACAGAAAAAAAATTATTAAAAATTGAAGGCGGGAAAACACTTATTCAAATTGGTGTCACGTGGATATCACGTGACTCAGAGGTTCAATTCTGATCATTTTTATTTGATAGCTTTACTTATTCAGGTTTATGTGACGAAAAAATAAAATTTGTGCAAAAAAGTATTTTTTAATTTTACAATGTAATAAGAAATTCTATATCAAAGAAGTCACAATTACACTTAAAATACTCCGATACCATAAATATATCTACTTTCGGTAGATTTCCGCTATTGGCTTTTACGAAACCCTCGTTTTGCATTTTTTTAAACAATATTTTCCGATTTGTATTTTCGACGTGCACATATATAACCAAAACAAAATATCGGCAGAGAAAAACATAGTTGAGAATCACTGACACATTGGCCCTCCAATCAAAATCGTGATAGAAAATTCAAATTTCAACATTAAATTAAAAATAGTAAACAATATGTAAAAAATATTTTATGGGCGTTTTTAAAATTAGAATTTTATAAACTATAAGATCCATTCATTGGATAACTGATATCTAACTTTGGAAACAACCCTATTGGTCGACAGCATAGACCGCATTCGTAATCAAAATTATCAATCGTCAAATATCATTCTATTCTGGATTAATACTGACAATCTGCTATCATTAGTGCCACATTCCAATATTCTCCTAACTCAACAAACATCCATTGAAATTTAATAATCATCTCAACTACCTATTCTGAGAAAAATGGATCATAAAACCTGGATGCTAAAACAAAGGATAGTATACATTAACATAAAGTATGTTAATGTATATGATCTATAAGTTTTACCTAATATATAAAGATATTACTAAACATAATCTCTAGATGTTAGATTTTTATAATCTTCAGCAATTAATTCGTCACATCTGAAGATAATAAACGTCCGTTAAATATCATGGCCATAATCTAGAGATTATGGTTTTAATAATCTAGATCGCTGTCCCATAGTCAATAGTCCAAGATTATACCTAGTAACATATTTTTCATTGCCGTTTAATCCATTTTTCTCAGTGTGCTATTCATCCCAACAATTTTACATCACATTTCAAATGTGAAGTTAAGTTTCAAATATTCAAGTGCTTTCAAATGTTTCTCAAATCCGGCAATCCGAAAAGCGAGAATGGAAAATTCTGACATTACATCCCACTTTTCCTCTTCACATTTCATTTATAATCTTTTATTTCCGCAAATCCTCTTAGGTAGATTTGAGCATTAAGTTCATTCCTGTCTATTCTTGAAAATAATTTTCACCAGTAATAATTTTCACATTGAATACTATTTCTATGGAATTGAAAATGAAGGACTTACCTTTGCTGGTGAGACTGAAACTTCTGAGTCTATAACTGTCCTCATCTTCGCCTTCTTCTCTCTGAGGTAGTTGTACAGAAACGTCCGGAACATCAAGAAACGCATTACTCTTCCTGTGATGAGTGTGATGCATACTTTGTCCCCTCCTGCTTCCTCGCCGCCTAAATCCGGGACTAATGTCATTTTCATTGAGCCTGGGTTCACTGCTGCAATGAGCAGATTTCATCGTTGGTTCATGATGATAATGATGTTGAGCTGCTGCTACAAATCATGTAAAATAATAATCATGATTATTGCTTGTCTATTCATTAAAATTCATTGACGAATTATTTATTTGTCCTCATCGTGAGTCAATATATTGTTCATGTCCATGTTCATTAATTTCACATGCATTTGAAAATTTGATTGCAACCACCAAGTAAACAGTTCCAACAATCAAACAAAACAACAACCTACTCTATTGTTTATTCAAAGTAATTTTATCCGTTATGGAAATCGTATATTTTACAATCTCTTTTACATCTTCAAGAATTATTTTTATATTTATTAATTATTTTTAATAATTTTAATTTAGAGGGCTCTTCTAGCTGATTTCAGATACGATCAATAAACATAGCACATATTTTTTTTATGGAAAACTCTACTTCAATAATCACACCGTAGATCCATCATACTGGTCTGACTATAACTGTCCATAACTACTTGTGTTCACATTTTCCATACTTTGCACAACAAAGTATGATTGATGAAAAGCAAAATTTTAGATATTTAAAGTATTAAATCGTGAAAACTATAGTTTAAGTAAAAGTTACGAAATAGTTTAAATCTCATAAAAAATAAAAAGCGTCAGAAGCGGGACATTTATCTATTTTCAAAAGCAAACGAAGCTCTGAAAAGTTGCATCTTTGAGGCAAAGGACAGAAGCGTAATTATTGTTAATCGTTTTCAATTTAACTCTTCCCTAATTGAACTACTTTTCGGAATGAACATTTTAATTAAAAATTAATCTAAATTGCACAGTACAAACTTTAATTGTAAAAAGAGCGGAATAAAGAACAATTAGCTATTTGCGGAAACGTCAGATGGCTCTCTGTTTGCATTTTGCGTTGTTGGTTTAGAAACTAAATACGTAATCTAATCTCGAAAGTTTTCTGTTTAAACAACCTCTCGTAAAAGGTACAACATCATGTGTACGAATCTGTCTAAACAAAGTTTTAACATTTTTATGACACAAGGATTCTGTATTCCATTCTGTATTGACATTCCATAATCTTCTAACAAGTTTTCAACTTTTATTACATATGTTTATGGAGTCCTTACTCAAAATATCATATCACTTTAGAAATAACTTTTCTTTCTGTATTTTCTTTTCAATATTTACATAACATTGTCCTACGTACATTGAATTCTATAGACTTACATATTTATGGACTTGTTACAGAATTTTAACTCTGTGATTTATTTTTAAATGCTTTTAACACTCATGAATCGTGAAAAATGAAATATGAAATTCTAATGATGAAGAATATTTATAAGGAAAAATACAAAGAGTAAAGCTTTAGCTTTAGAAAACAAGTTAAGCGACACTTGTCAAGGGTAAATATGCAAACCTAATCCTAGTGCGTAAAACATTTGAGATTATCTTGCAAGTCTCGTGCCTCTGACGTTTAAAGTTCACCGCTCTTGAGATGGGAAATATAAAATATAGGACATGCAATCTTGCACGCTAGAATCTGACGGATCACTGAAGGGGTAAAAATAATCAGCTTTATACAACATTTTTCCGTGAATTAAATAATAGAGTATTATACCCACAATGTAGACATTTTACCATCATTAATTAAATATTTCATGATATGTACTTTATAAAGCAAACATTTTCTAAATTCTCAGTCCTTGCTATTCCAAAGTTTATTTGGATTTTTAATAAAGCTCGTATTATTTTATTTGCTAATAATTTTTACTTCAGGGAACATGAAGACGTTATTAAATTAAAAATGCGAATGAAAATAAAAACTCTAAACTACTGTAAGTAGCATTTCCTGGAAAACTCGCAGGAAATTTGAAAAAATCGTAAACAAATTACCTTGAGCTGCAGCTCTTCGTCGAATACTTTTGCCTCCACCAGTAACTCTTGCACTTTGAGACCTCGTAGCAGGTCTACGTCTTCTAGTCGGGGTACTGCTTTCCGGTGTACCACTTCCGCTATCCCTTTCTCTTTCTTTCTCTTTTATACCGGAAGGTGGCATAGAATCGATCATTTTTTCCATGCTCGAAAATCCTGGAGCGCAGATTGAAGCTGATCGAGTTTTCCTTCGAGGAGTTTCTTCAGCCATAATCAACTGGAAGACTTTTCTCGGCAGCTTATATTCCTTTACTTAAGTCAACACAATTTTTCTCTATCTATAAAGTAAACACTGTTTACTTTTATTTCAATTAACACTGTTTTTTTTTCTTGAAACGCGAAACAAAATTTAAAACAAAAATTGAAAAAAAATAACTTCTTAAAAGTACTCGAACTATCACTGATTCAAAATAGAAAGTTCTTGAATTTGAAACGATATTTCAAGATTTTCTAATATGAACACTTTTAAAACGAAGCTTATGAATATCCTTGATATTTTTGATCCTTATTTTCTCTCACGGGAGAATAAGATCAAAGGAATAAGTGCTCGCTTAGCATCCATTTGTCATCCAATTGTATAGTACTTTTGTAAAAAGTAACTGATAACAAAAAGTGGTCTTCTTTCTTCAAAAAATACCACGAAAAAATAATCGTTTTCTGAAACATACAAATAATTTGGTATTAAATCATTTTAAAATTATAAAAAGCATTGTAGATAATTATTCTTAATTTCGAGTGCCACAAACGAAGAGAATTTTAATTAGTTTTTCATTTGCCAAAGGAATATTTTATCACTAAAACCAGAAAAATTAAAGCATTATGTAAACCAGCTTGGTGTAGAATTTCCTAGTAATCATTTACTTTTAATTGGCTAATTGGCGAACGATATACCTTTTCGCATAAAAACTTTAATAATCAGCTTCAGCTTCGGTGTGACTCATTCAAAATTCACTGAATTACTAATACTTTTTTCCAATTCATAACAAATAAAATCCATTTAAAGATTGCAAATCGAAAAAACTTTCTAAAATAGTTATATTTATGAAATGAATATCTTCTTTTTTATCTTTAGAATAAAAATTCTAGATAAAATTAATAAACAATGACAATTACTCCGCAGATTAAAATTCGATAAAACGCAACGCAGATGGAAAGTTTGGAAAGCGGGAGATTCGAGCGCCTTTGAAATAAATTCTCATTCTAATAATACCATCGGAAAAAAACACACCTTTTGTCAAAATAAAATCACTTTTGATATTTAATAGTCCTAAAATTCTGAATCCCACGTGGCATATTATTATCGAGAATTAATCGTAGCGCATTCACGAGTAAGCTTATCGAATTACACTTGCGAGAGACGATCCGCAACACCGCGATGCTTTTCACGAGATACTGAGCGTCGCAAGGCGTCGCGACGCCGCTAGATCGGACGTCGTGAAAACTCGGAGGTGCTCGGTGTGTACGGCCCTGGCATCTTTCCAATTCTTCGCGCCCTATCACCCGCCAGCCGACGAATCCGGCGGCCTGTCTTTCATGAACTGACTCGCCAGGAAGTGCAACACAGAAGAAAACAAAAAATTTCTCGCGAAAGTTCAACGATTCCGCGGACAACGAAAAGAAATAGTCGCGCATCAAAAGAAAGGGAAGGAAAATATTTAATTTTGGGAAGAGTGAACTCCCGTGAGAAAAAAAATCAGGAGTTGAGCAACTTTGTGACAATATTCAGGATGTCTAGTGATCAGGCAATTTGAAATTCCCGGATTTTTCCCGGTATAATTTTTTTTATAATTTTTTTTTGTCTTTTTGTAATTTTTGAAAGTCAAAAAATTGTTTAGGGTTTCCGCAAGACCGTTTTAGATCTGCACATCAATTTTCTGTTTTTGATTTTGAAAAATAAAGGCAAAAAAATCTTATGAAAACGAAAAATTGCATGAAAGAATGAAAAAAATTTTGAAGTTAGTATTGGGCTTAGAATACAAAAATTTGTAACTTCATTACAATTAATGGCCTGAAAAATTTTATTTTTCTAGAATAATATCCACTGGAATTATTAATAGAAAGGGAATATTCTCCGTAATGAAAAAAATTTAATAGAATTTCGAAATAAATCAAAAAGATACATCTTTTGTAATTTAAAGATTCCTATACTTGTTTGGAATATATTTTTAACTATAATTTATCAGAAAAGGATGAAAATTAACGTCAATTTAATTTTTGTTAACTGATATCATTCAAATTTAACATCCTTTTCAGGTAAATTAAAAAATGTGTGGTGGGATATTTTAGTAATTGAAACTCAGAGGATTGAATACGTCAGGAATTGGAGGCTTATTCTGAGAGTTGGGATAATTGAGATTTTGGAGGATGTGAGCTTTAAGGATTAATGTTTGACTATCTCTTGAAAAAAAGGCGATTTTAAAATATAAAAACTGTCAATTCGTGAGTTTAAAAAAAGAATGTAACTGAATTATTTTAATATTTCCATATTATTTAATATTATTTAATATTTCCATTTTTATTCCCTTTTATGCAAATAATGTTCCGAAAATTTCAAAACTGGTTAAAAATATTGTTGAGGCGTGCACCAATTTAATAATAAACAAACACAACTGATTAGGTAAATCTTGGAATTAATTAACTCCTTGGTGTTTGATTACGCGAATAGACACACTTGGTAACCCAAGTTATTTCTCAATATCACTAATTAAACGCTCAATCAAGCAAAATTATCAGTATATGTATGTATCAATAGTCAATTAATTTAATAAAATTATTTGTACGATATAATGCTTTACTATTTTATAATTCTCTTTCTGTACAGCATATATTGAATGAATAAAAATGATATTAAAAACTTAAAGAACCATTTAAATTGAAATTGAATTTAAAAATGGAAGAATATCCCTAATGAGAAAATTTGCCTTCAATTTGAAATTTTCTATTAATAGCATAGAAATCAAGCATGCTGCGTGTAATTGCATTTAATGCACGTGCATTGAATGCAATAACATTGAGCATTGAGGTAGGAAAATTCCATTGAGTTTGTAAGTGAATTCTTGAGAAATGACAAGAAATTCCAGAGAACAGTAAACAAAAGTGCCTTAATTATGACTGACCGTGGAAGCTCATATGAAGAAAGGAAATCTTATGCTTCTCATTGCAGCCATTCGACGATAGATGAACCAGAGAAGATATTTTTGACTTGAAGCGGTTTAAGACTATTTCTGTCCTCGCAAACATATATATATAACTTCAACTCTCTCCCGATTTTCGCCTCTCTTTCGCACCCATGTTGCTTATTTTCTATTCATCTTGTTATAAACTTTTCCTTTTTTCATGTTGCGATCTTACCATTTCTATCTTTCAATATTGAGTCAAATTTTAAAAACCAAACTGCAGTTTTCAACAATCCCAGTGAAATAATCCCATAAATGCTTATAAAACTGTTAACTCGTTGCAATTCCTGCTGTAAGTCATGAATGAAAACTTTATTAAGCTTGTAATCTATCATTCAGTAGAACCCTGACAATTACAGGTCCAAAATTTCGACAAAAAAAAAAGGAACAAGAAAGACCTGTGGCGATGACATGGAGAACGTAAATCTCCGATAGGACAAAGTTTTTATCGTAAAACGTGATTCCAAGAAAAATAAGGGTAACTTTTCCCGCAACAGAGTATTTATTTCATTGGCTGACTGCAGCGTACCGTAACTACTGATTTATTGTCTCCAAGGCGTAATCTTACTGTTTCTTGAGCGAAATTAACTTCAAACAAGAACAGTTTAGTCTGCAATCTATAAAACTTATATTCCAAGTTTTAGTTTTTATCTTTGATAACTCGAATTCAGTTCAAGTTTGGTTTAAATTTTTTTTTAATCGCATGCTGCGTTTAAAGTCGATGGCGCTTTTGCAAATAAAGATTTTCTAACATGGAAACTTTGAAGCTTCCAAAAGATGTAAAAATTCTGTCACGGAACTTGAAGTAGAGATTTCTTGAATGAAAATCTTATTATCAAAGCCTGACACTTTCAGAACTTTGTGAATTTTATAGCTTTCTAAGTTTGACTCTTAAATCTCTAGGTATACATATTATGGATGCAGTAAAGTTACAAGATGAGTCCCACACATTCTGGAGATCAAAAGCGTCCTAATCTCGAGCTAGTTAACCCGATTTATGACACAAGCGTGAAAATTTATATCAACAAAAAAGGGATAACGACTAGAGAAGATTGAAATACGAGAATTTCTGTACCGTAATGCTTTTCATGAGTTCTCTTCGCCAGGATGAACATCAGAAAATTCCACCTCGAGGGTAATTTTCAAATTTCTAGATTTCAACGAAGCCTTATTCATATATTCTTCTTTTTCCCGTTTTGTTTCTTAAATGAAAATGAGATAAAGAACTTTATATCTCGAGGTCACTACACATTATTTGTTCTCTTTTTCTTCTATGTAAAGAACGAAGATCTTAGTACGACCTCCAAGTTTCTCTGAATATTCCCCACATCTCGTGACGAATTTATCACTGACTCGCAAAACGTGCGTAAGATACGTCGACCTCGGAAAAACGTTTCTTGAACTCTCTTTTAATGTCAAAGACAACTTAGAGTAACTTATGATCCCATAAAACAAAAGGAACATCTAATTTTCTTAAAAGATCTTTTTAAACTTATTTATTTTGTGTGGTTTTTCAACGATAATTTGTCTACTAGATTTATTTTAGAAATTAAAGATGTATCCAAGAATTAGGGGATTTAAATTATCTTAAATACCTCGAAACAAATTTTCTAAGAAACTTAAAGAAAAAGATAAACTATGTGTTAAAAGAAAAGCAGTTGTTTTCAAGGCAAAACAGTTTTTGATAAATTATTTAATATATTCTTTTAGCGGCAAAATTATTAAATAATTTATGGTTAGCTGACGATTTGAATCATAAAGATAGGTTTTGAACGTCAACTTCCATACTGGTGTATCTGCTATTTCACAAAACATTATCTACATTACGCAAGACATGATAAATTCACACCGCACATAGCATGAATGGCTGTACTTTTGATACAGATTACAAGTTGCAACATTTATCATTGCTGTGTCATGGTCTTTTCTCTATATTACGCAAATGAACCTAATTCTCCATTACATTTTACCTATCATACCAAATTCCCTTTAAATCAAATGAACTAGAATAAAATAAAATACAAAATAACTAGCAAACAGAAATGGCATAACAATTAATATTAAATAAATATGAACAAACAAGTAATTATTTTAGTTTTTTGATAATAATTTCTGCCAATTTAGTTTTACTCTCTTCCATTTTCTAGATGAAATTATTCAAAATTTATTCTACTGGCCATATTTTTCTCCCTTTTAAAATATATTTCCCAAAAAATTCAGCCCTCTGAGTAAACAGCCTTAAGTGCCTGAGGGCATAACAATGTGTTCCCAGAGATATAATATTTACTGGATATCCACGAGCATAAATGCATTAATATTAATAAATAATACAATACTCATAAAAATAAAAATAATACCTTTATTTTTACTAGAATTTTTTATATCTTATTATAAAGGGACGACTGAAAACCTATAATTTGTAATTTTCAAATATAATCTAGAACTGAGAAAGAGGAATGCGTTAAAGAAGAAAAATTTGGAATCTAATCAGCGGAAAATAAATCAGTCAGCAAAAGGCCGATTTGCACGAAGATCCATTAAGAGTACTTCAAAGAAGAGAGAAATGATGATTTTCGAGGTAGACGATGACGCACATATATTCTACGAATGAAAATCGTAGGGAAGATAAACGGAAGATTTTCTCATGCCTCGCGTTTTCAACGAACACGACTCCTATCCTATTTCTTACTTTTAGCAGAAAGAGTCTCGAACTCTTGATGAGTGATAATGACCAGTGGGTGTGTAATTTTCGATGAGAAAGCACACACACAGAAAGATTAACGACTTAAAAGTCCAGAAAGTCTTTCACTTGCTGCAATTTTTTTTATTAAGCTAAACCCACTCTACTACTTTATTATTTAAATAGTATTTCATTCTATAAAAAGCATTAACATATTGAGAAAATATTTGAGCGCTTTAATAAAGATCAACGTTTAAATTGTAAATTTAAAATTGCCTGCAATTTTTCTGTTTTAGTCAATTTGTAATGGTTATATAATTAATTCGCGAATTCGATTCCTTTTGAACAATTAAACAAAAAAATAAACAATAGTAACAATTTTTGGATATATGTACAACATATGACAAAATATCTATCATGATAACAATAAAATAAAGAATAAAATAAAAATGTTCATTAAACAAAACTGAATAAATACTTTAAGAAAATTTATAATTTTATCTTCAGCCACTGAAATATATTGATTTCTATATTCATCATCTGCTGTTCAGAAAGAAAACGCCTTTCTCTGTTTTTCTACTGAAGCAGCTAAAGGTATAAAATTATTCTACACTCTGAATCGAACATGAATTCCTAACTTATCAGTCGGTGCTATTCTACATATGTTTTTCCTTCCAACAATTACTTTCAAAATTAATTAATTCTTATATCAGTCAAACACAAAATAGGAGAAATGATCAAAAACTTATTCGGAATTAAAAAAAAAACAACTAAAATTTGGCTAATAATTTTTCATGTGTAACGCTTGTAAAGATATATAATATTATTGAACAATTTAAACTGATATTAATTAATATTAAAAGTTATACTCATTCCAGTTGCATTATACTTTTTAATGTATGATAAGTAAAATGTATTTATTAAGAACTATGCAATATAAACCTATCATAAAAGCACCTTCTGAATTTATTAGAGCATATATATATATCTATATATATATATATATTTATACATATATGAGTTCTTGTGCGTGTTTGAAAAACGGTAGCGAAATCCTGACGTAATCTTCGTTTATTTCCATACATCAGCATTCAGAGATCGAACCATTTTAGCAAGGAGAATGTCAAAATTCAGTTAAAAAATTTTCTATTTTTAGTTTCAGAGAAAACTATTTATATACACAAAAATATAAATAAAGTTATCAGGTATAAGGAATAGAAACTTCTCTGTAATAAATGTCAAATACCAGGTATAAAATTATCAGATGGCATTTGAACAGATAATATTAGTTCGAGGCACTCAGAAAAAAAACTTGGTTTAAATCAAAACTTCTATTATAATAGTTCAAAGTAAAAATTTATTTATATTAAAGAGAACTTCCTTCCTTTTAAACTAATTTTGTTTCATTTAAACAAAGTTTATTTGATTCAAACAAAATTATTTTGAATTATTTTCATTTAAAGAAACTGTTTATTTAATTTGAAAAGAATTTGTTTGAATGAAAGAAATGTTTCTTTGACCGTATATCAAAACATACTACAATCTCTTTGATTCAAAGAAAGTTTCTTTAATTCAAGAGAAGTAAATAGTTCAACGGTCCCAATCCGAGTATCTCAAAGATATGTGCTGCTTAACTTCAATGATCGACCGAAAAACCTTAAACAATTCCACGTATCCAACCAATACATATTTTATGTTAAAACATAAAAATATATTATCTTTATAACATCTTTAGTGACTATATTTTTCAAATTTTTAAGAATTTGTTCTTACTTTCAAATTTCTAACTCAATTTAATTCTTTAAAAAAAAATAAATAAAAAATTGATCTTTCAATATAAAATTCTTCGTAAAACTTTAAAAATGGAAAATCTGCATCATCTTTTTATAATATACTTAAACAATAATTGGAAAACTAAATAGAAGCCCTATTATAATAAAAAAATCGATTTTTCAATATAACACTTAACGTAAATTTTTCAAAAATGGATATCGCATCAAACCGTATATTATACAGAATGAAGAGATAGATCCCTTTATCCTCCCCAACTGCCCACTCCCTTCACCTTCGAGAGATAGTTGAATGCGCTTATTAATCGTTGAAAATAGTTCAGAAATCAAATGACACGTGGTAGATGGCGCTCTTTTCTTAGCTTCGGTAGGAGTACAGTAATAATATACCTATATTATCCACAGTGTATCGCGCGCTACACGGATGGTTCAAAGCAGTTCAAAGCTTCCGATCAGAGCGTATCATTCTAAATCGTGAACCATTTAATTTTTTGAATGTTAAAATAACACGTTTTCTGACAGAAAAGTTTCCGAATTTTCAATTATTTCCATTCAATAATACATTCTTTAAAAGAACATAGAAAATTCTGTGCGTGTTTCGTAAAACTAAAATTTAATACGAAAGTTACGCTTCTTTAAACCGATACCGCTTTTTAAATAAAAAGCATCTTAGAAAGATTAAAAAGTGTTTAATAAAAAACTAACACGTTATTAGAATTCGTTGTGCTTCACTGCTTCTATTTGTGTCAAATTCTTCAAGAAGTATTCAAAAAAATTGGAACAACTTCAGATTATATCCAATTGGTAAGCACTTCTTAAAATTACTTTCTACTTATTTTTTTATAAACACGAGTGCATTTTTTCTAAGGGATAGTTTTATCTAAAGGTTCAAATTTTACTATAAAGATAAGATAAGATACTGCAGTGAACTTATCTTTATTATGATACCGAAAAATAATATGCGGCACCTCTTTTTTGTATGCTAATTTAATTTATAAACACAGGACATAAAATTTATAAGTACCGTTAAACGGGGCAATTTCGGACATGAGGGGTAAATTTGGCCACTCCTTAATTGATAGTTTAAATTATTCAAAACGGTACTAACTAGAATATGGAATCAGCTAAGGCCTCAAGTAATTATAATATCCTAATTACAATACTTATAATCATCTTAAATAAATTAAACTGGTGAATTTAGTGATGTCCGATTTGACCTCACGTGTCCGAAGTTGTCCCGTTTGACGGTATTTCTCAAATTCAGTTATGTAAAGGACTTCCGGCTACTGAGGCTGCTTACACGTGTTTCAAATATACCCGTTTTCGTACTTGCTTCCGGTTGCCAAAATTAGATAAAAGAGCTTTTTTAAACTCTATTTCGAATAGCAATAAAATAAAGTTATTTCCTGATGGATTAAAAAGCCTTAATTTTCAAATAAATACTTTTCGAATTACTCTTTATAAATACACTATCATCGGAAATTGTCGGCACGCCTTTTTTTAGCCATTGCTTAAAGTTCTCTAATTTGCATAATTCTTAATTGACAAATTAAAGCCAAAAGGGAAATTAAAATCTGTATTTTATAAAAATAAAAAAATTATTACCAAAATTTATTACCAAAACACCTCAAATTTCAATGTTTACAAAATGTTAATTACTCCGAAAATATTTATTATTTTTAAAAGCCTTTGGTCTCATTTCACAGATAAATTTTCATTATTTTTGTGCACTTGTTCAGATATTTTTAAAATTATTTTCCTAGCTTCTACCATAGGCTCAAACTTGTACGGAAAAATCGTAAAAATTGAAATATCCATTGTTATTTACAAGAATTTTTTAAAAATTAAAATATGCCATGTGGTGATCACCTGTTACAATTATTAATTTTATATTAATTATATTTATATTTCAATCTAGCGATTAATTATCAAATCCCGTTAATTTTAAATACTATTTCTTTAGAATAGTTTCAAGAATATTCCAGCTTCTAGGCTCTCGAAGTTCGTTCGAAGATTTAGCTGGCTCAGGTATACACTTTTGTATAGAAAATCGTATTTGGGTTTTCCTAACTATATTGCATTTCCCTTTTCTTTGAAAACCACGTCGCTTAAGTTTAGGTTCAGCCGGTTCAGGTCAGTCAGGTCTGGTCTGTTTCCGGTCGGTCTTCATTTTGTACACTACATAAAATATCTACTAAAATAAACTCTCATATTAAAATCATAACTAGTTTTCTATCACATTATTTCACCTGCACGCAAGCTCCCACATACCATATTTTAATCAAATGTAGTAAAATATATTAAAATATTCATTTGTTATTTTTTTTTTATTCACATATGGAGCACAATCTTCATTTGAAAATCTACGAGATTTTCCGTATAAGTGCAGGCTCACTATAGCAGAAGCTATAAAAAAAAAACTATAAAAATTTATCTTTAAAATGAGACCAAGGACTTTTAAAAATAACAAATATTTTCAGAGTAATTAACATTTTTGTAAACATCGAAATTTGAGGTTTTTTGCCAATATCTTTTTATAAAATACAGATTTTAACTTCCCTTTGGCTTATTAGACGCAGAATTTTATTAGTTTTCGTACGATTTTGCAGACAAATTTTTCAATTTAATATTATAAAAATTAGAGAACTTTAAGCAACTGATAAAAAACAGACGTGCCGACAATTTTGGACGGTAATTTAAATCGTTAAAAAATGAGATAAACTTCATTGGAAAAGTATTTTTATTCCGAATAATAGATTATAATATATTCTCGATATCTCGATGAGCCAATTATTTATAAACATATGCTTCTCTAAATGTGAATGCTGAACTTCTCTCAATGGCGTCTAGAAAAAATATTTTTTGATAACTGCTTACACAATTGATTTAAGATCTTTTCTCTTATAAATTTTACCAGTTTTTTCACCTTTAGCGAAGCATATCTTTGTAAATAATTAGCTCATCACAGATATAATTATATTCAAAAATTTGCAGAGGGGCCAAGATTTTATGAATAGTTAGTAGTTCAGCTGATCTTTCTTCGCAAATGACTCATTGATTCTAGGCCTATACTGCTTCACAAATTGAAAATCATTGCTCATTGCGATTATACTTATCATATAAATATTCCTAAATTAAGATAAAAATCTCTTGCTTAACAGTAGTATTCTTTATATTATAGATATATATAATATATATATATAGATATAAATAGATCTAAATATAGATAGATCTCGATGTAGACATTGAAATAATCAAAACATGTGATAAAGTAACACGTGCATGTCTACAGTACATACTTTACAAGTTTTCTCAAACGAAGCAACAAACTTTATGAGTAGAGAAGGGAAGGAAAAGTAGGCCGCACGTGGTAATAGCTAGCTGGACATAACTGCGTTTTGTTTGTGTCTACTTTGGTTTCATCATCAAATTAATCAAGGATCAAATAAGTTACGTGTATAGATTTACTTATGCAATTATTACTTTCTTCACAGAAAAAAAAAGTTTTGAATCAAGCCCGAAAGTTCTAGTTTGTGTTCCAATTTAAGCCAGTTTTTGGGCTTAAAACTAAATTTAAGCCCAAAAACTGGCTTAAATTGTAACACAAACTAGACCTTTCGGGTTTAATTCAAAACTTTTTTTTTCTGTATTCAATATGTAGAATTTTCATTGTTTCAAATTGCAGCTACATTCAAATTTGAAATATCCGAACTCAGAAACCCAAAATTATATTGCTTACCGGATGTGGCATAGAAATGTTAACATGAAGATAAGAAACAAATGGAGCTTCGCAGAAAACAAAGCTTCCTTCATTTCGCGTTAAAATTGAGTGACGGGTACATTTATTTCTGTACCCGTGACTTCAATTTTAAAGGTATTAATTAGGCATTAGCTTAGAAGTTGAAGCGTTGACATACGCTTCATTTCCAACAAATGCTGACACGAGCAGCTTGTTCGTGATTCTTTTGGCATCGGCACGTGGACGGTAAAGACAGATAAAGTTAGTGGCTTTACCTACATAAATATCGAAAAAAAAGTCGATAAGGATTTCGTTCAGTGCACTTGCACATGTTCTGTTCAGCGCTCAAGTCACGTTTAAGCACGCTAAGGTTGCCAACAGTCAGCTGACATTTCATATTCCCTTATATACATGTCATGCATACGTCAAATGCGATATATATGTTTAATCATTCCAGGAAACTATAGTTGAAGGTATTTTTAATACATATGCACTTTAATTACGGATGGAGTTGGGGGTATTGTTAAAAAAATGTTATTAAACAAGCTTCCCTTAGTTATATACCAAACAACCATAGTATATAAAGATAAACAACAATGCCACTAATCTGGTTTTTCACCAAAAAAGTTCATTGACTCCTAATAGAAATATATTTCGAATGAATCATGCAAATCCAAAGTAGACTTCACTGTTTCTGATAATACTTGTGCTAAATGGACTAAAAAAATTCTTATCTGCAATGATTGATACTTCACTTCCGAATCAAGACAGTAAATAATAATTAAAATTGTCAAGCCCGATTGCCGATTAGTGTCAAATGGATATACGGATTATAACGCTGGCTTTAACCTTTTTTTTATCAACAAATAATCAACACGTGCACGTGCGTTCATAATACTTGTGCGGTATGACGAATCATTTTATTCCTTAGTATGTGTACGTAATAGGAAGTAAGTACACTTCAAAGCAACATGTGTGTATTATAAGCAAACATAATGGCCTCCACGTGTCGTTTCGCATGTGCTCAGTAACTCATATAGATACACTCATTCAACGTGAGAAGAAACTACTTTTCTAATTGTTCGACTAAATCATTCTCATTTTTTCTATCTTCGTCATCAACTCCTCATCTGCATGCGCACACTATGCAAATTGCATGTGTCATTAATTAAAAAACGACTGAGTTAATTCAATTGAGAAAATCAATGGCATGCAAAGGCGTTTCGAGATAAGCCTTTCTGGAATTCAAATGTCCACAGGAAAAAACTTCCTGCTTTTAATGAAGATGAATTAAAATCTAAACATTTCTTTGATTTAAAAAAAAGTTTTCTTTGAGTAAAACAAACATTTTTCTGAGTGTGGGAATTCTCCAAATTCAATCTATAGGAAAGTATTCGTTTTTGAAAAGTCTATAAAACAAAAGTCTTTTCGTTTTTATCTCATTTGATAAGAACAACACACCCCTTTCCCTTGATTAAAAATACACCAGTCACTTTAGCGTAAGAAAAAAAAGTGTAACACAGTTGCGAAATGACAAATGATTAAATTATCAAGTTATGATTCATATTTTCGCTGGTTTGTTTTCATCTGAATTTAAAAAACTTTCCAGCTTACGTATATATCCTATAATAAAGTATAACTTGAGTATATAATCTTGAAATCACTGTAATTTGGATAGTTCCTTAATTGAAAAACTTCTCGAATTTTGGAAGTTTTCCAAATGACCAAAATACGGAAATCAGCAGCAATTAAAATTTCAAATTTAGAATTCGTTGAAATCCTAATTATAGATATTATGATACATATTTCCTTATAAATGAAAATTTCTATAAATGGTTTTCTATTTTGAAAACATCCATATAACACGTTAGACGGAAATTTCAATAAAAATTACAAGATTGATCATGAATAAATGATTTGTTCGTTATAAATGAAAGCAAAGCTAGCGTCCCTGCCTACATATTTCGACATCATATAACCTTGTATAGAGTAACAGCAGATAAAATGACGAATATCTTGTGTAAGAAGAGCAAGAAGACTATTGCTCTGTGTGCGACTAATTCCACGCGCACGTGTCATTGCGCGTGGGCGTTTGCGGTTTAACGTGAAAGAAAATACAGTTAATTATCTTGACTCAAAAGTCTTATCAGATGAGCTCTTGCAATCAACTCGCGAAATTCACACGATATATATATGACGTATTAACACAGCTGGTACAAAACTACCATACTTCCATATTGTATATTTAAACCATTCATACCCTGCATACTTTCAGTTCTAAACTTCTTTTGATATTTTAAAATTTTTTAGTATTTTCAAGGCCCTGTATTAATTATCTGAATCGCATCTTACCGGCTTTAATTTTTTTACTTGAAAACAAATAGAAAAACCTGAAATATGTTTCCAAGTTCCAACTAAAAAAACTGATAGGAGCCGATTGGGAATAATGGGAATGATTGACCAATTGAGTTCGGATTAAGAAACACAATTGTCACGTGACTTGTATATATGACCTTAATAAAATATTTATATTGACAAAACTTAATTTCGACTTTAAGAATACAGACACGATTTCAATAAATAAGCCTCAGAAAATAAATATGCCTCAGAAAAAGTGCATGGAAAAAATTAGTTGTCCAAATTTTCCTTGACTGTCATTGACTTTTGGGTAGGACAAAGTTTTCAAAATCTTTCATTAACAGTTTTTTTTTAAATCTGAATATTCTAAAACAATTTTCGTAATTTTCCTTCATTCTCAGAGTGATCGAGAGTCAAGGAAAATTTGGAAAACTGTTTTAGAATTCTTTTCTGAAAAGTTCTCGAGATTTAAAAAAACTTTAATTAAATATGTGAAAACTCTTGTCCTATCTAAAAGTTGATGACAATTGAAGAAACTTTCGATTAATAATTTTTTCCGTGTGTTTTCTGAACTGTATTGACATTATAGGTTTTTATAGTCTGCTTTGCGAAGCGGAAATTATGAAATACACGTGTTTCATTAACAAAGGACAATTACTCTTTGACGTTTATGCTGAGTTTTATAACAAATCGCATATTAAAAGGTGAGGAAGTTAATTTCGCGTGGAAGCTGCCACGTGCGAGTTACAGCCTGTGCAAGTGCATAAGTCATTCAACCTTTATGCAGCAGCTCATTTCCATTTATCCTCTACTAAATGATCCTCTATACTAAATGAATGATTTTAAATTTAGGGAACAGGTGAAAAAGGTGAAGAATAAATACGAATAAATACAAATTGAATAAATTATGCTCTCCAAGTGAAAAGACAATAGAAAGACACTTGTGTGTCAAAATTCTTTGCGAGAAAACAATGCCAGAGGAAATGGGATGTTGGAATCACGAATTGCGAAGGTGGTGGGGATATAAAGAGGGGAAATTTATTTTATAAGGTAGTAGACAGTGCGTAGCGTGGGACCGAGGGGCGAAAGAGTGGAAACGCAGACTTTTGGGAAGGGTGTCGTGTAACCCCCATAGTCATATAGCTATAGCCATAGCTATAGCCACAGCTATAGCTATAGTCATAGCCATAGCCAAAGGATGACATAGACTGGGTTGACGACCTTGGAGTCCACGTGTACGTCCAACCCAAGAGCACTCGTAGATTTCTCTCTCGTAAAGCTGCAGGGGCATCAGAGGAATAAAAAAAACAGAAGAAGCATGGCACGTGCAGGGAAGATGTGAATTAATGGAAACGACCCGCTACAAAAATCTCAAAAAAGAACTCGAGTCCCAATTTTATCACAAAAATATGATAAAAATAGAAATTACGATGCCTCTTGAGTTCTACAAACATAAAATTCCACGTATAAAAATAAGACCTAAGCAAATAAAGGAAGGATACAGCGAATATTCCCAGAGGACAAATTTGCGAGTATTTAATTTGCAAATTGAATACATGCTTATAGTATGACCAAAGTGAAGAAAGAAAATGCCAATATTGTATTCGAAAAACAGTCAATTTTGATTTTAAGGCAATTTACCTTAGGGTTGCCAAGTGGCTGGTTTTTGACCATTGATCATGCAAAAAGCCGGTTTTTTTTCATGTTGAACACAGTTTTACTAAAATACTTTTTTGTGCTTTTTTTCTCTAAAATCCGTATTCTTTACCAACAATTTATTCCTAATGTCGAATCAGTTCAATCAAACTTTATTAAATTTTCAGATTTGACAACCCTATAATTTACACTACCGTCGGAAATTGTGCGGACGATTGTCGTGAGCGCTAAGAAAAATCAC
>CAJFCP010000110.1:1058702-1145325 GCA_904066005.1 Synergus itoensis | reverse complement strand
TCTTAGCGCTCATGACAATCGTCCGCACAATTTCCGACGGTAGTGTACCTTCTCAAGACTCATTAGAAAGTTAGAGTGTAGCTTATTTTAGCTACATAAGACATAAATTATACTCTAAACGACAAGTTAATCTTCAGTGTAAACTATAATTGAATAGAACACACAAGCTAAGCAAATAATATATCAAGCTAACACTCCATCAATAAACTTAATCGCTCAAACGCTTATTTTCTTTTTATTTGTATTTTCATTTTTCTTTACACAACTCAAAAATATTTTCAAATATTCAGAGACTACACGAAGAAAATCCATTTCTATCTAAAACAAAAGTGACAATTTTAAATTCTCCCTAAACAAATTTGTCCTAAAAAAATTCGTCCTAAAAAAATTCGACTTCAAAGAATTCGTCTTCAAAAAATTCGTCCTAAAATCTTTAGCCTCATCTTTAACTCTCTCTGTCCACTGCTTGCAGACAATGATATACATTATATAGAAAGTAAAGTGTATTGCTTGTCAAGTTAGTCTCTACAGGCACAAATACATTAACAAAGTCTGGTTCAGATGTGAGTCGAGCAGGAATGAAGGGTTTGGGGGGTAAAAGACGGAAGGGTGGACCGGCATCCCGTGAAATGGAGGGTGCGAACAGCGGGGAGTTGGAGGGGTTGAGGGTAGCAGGTCGTACACGTGCCACACTGGTTTTCAACCACTTCTAACGGTTGGATATAGTCTCGTAGATTCATGCAACGGTATAGAATATAGGGACGATAGACGGTATCGAATGAGAAGCTCCAATGCTCCACAAGTCTACACGTGGCAAATGCAGCTATATACATATAGCTATATAGATGCCAAGTCCTTCTCAGATAGTACGTTCAATATATGTTCCCTATCCCCAATCTCTTTCCCAAAAATCGTTTTGGCACGATTCGACCATCAGATTTATATTTTATATCCATAACCACCCACATTAGCCTTTGCAGTATATTTTATACGTCGACAGACTGGCATTTCATATTTTCAAAATTCAGAAACGTCCCATTTTTCCTTTTTAATTATATATATGCAACTGCAAATAAACTTCTAAATAAATAAGGGTTGATTATAAAATCACATTGCTAAAATCGACAAAAATTTTCTGACCTTTTGAAATCCTTTAGTTAAATGTTCCAGAACGAAAATGATATTAAAGGGAAATTTTTTTTATAAAGATAGGAATTAGTTTCGGATCAAACTATAATAAAAAACTCTACCCCAAAGATATCATTGTGATTTATGGTCTTAGTTGATATTTAATGTTGTTTATACCACCATTTGGAATATATAATTGACTTTTTATGTCTCGAATGTCAAACAGTAGAAGACACCCCATTTCCAAAGATCTTGGCCTATTTTTGTGAACTGATTTACACTCATGAGGAAGCCCCATTCTTCATCTGAAGATTCCTTCCTTTGTCCTCATCGAGAAACGCCTAGTTAAATCCACGTGCCGATTTTTTTTAATTGTGAAATAGGTACAAAGCTCATTCGTGAATTGCGACATTCTCTTTCTTCAAACCAACCTAATATTTTCAATAAATCATTTTACGATTTCCTGGCAGTCATATTATGTAAAATTTTTTTTGTAAAGCATTTGATGCTTCGTTTATTATGCGACAACTTTTTCTTATTTTTGAAATTGGAATATTTTTAATTTTAATCGTTTTAGATATTTTAGAATTCATGGAGTACCTATAATCTTCAAATATATTTAAAAGCTTTTTCGAGAGTCATTCTATATAATAAAGCAGGCATTTAAAAAAAAATAGAAAATCTGACGATGCCGAGTGGAAAAAAGTCGTTTGTAATCAAACACGCGAAATCAAATTGCATATTGTGTTCATCCATCTTTCCTCTTGTAAAAAACAAATCCGACACTTGTGAGTCTTCTTTCACTTGAAAAAAAAATAGACACATGTTTTTTACAAACTAAAGGGGCAGGTTTTCAATTCTAAAGTTAGATTGAAATGACAGATGATTAAAAACATCCCGCGTCAGTAAGTTCAAATTTATATTTAAATTTAATCAAAGTATTTTATATCATCTAGCTTTAATTCAAACACGGATTGATATATCAAAACCTTTTATCTTTGGAACCGGTTTTTACATTTGACTTTTATTCGAAGCTAATTATTACAAATTTATATTTACAGACTTTTTACACATCTCTAAAAGTATCGTCTTGATTTTTATTTCCATTTTTTCTTCATGCATTTTGAAGAAAAAAAAATTAAGCTTGGCTGATTCTTTGCTGAGGTTCAAACTTCAAAGCATATTTGAAGAAGATTTAATTTAATTCTCATAAAACAAAATTTATAAGGTTTCAATTTGCAGAGGTTTAGATTTGAAGACTTGATAATTAGGGGTTGAAATTTGAAGGGTCTCAATTTCTACAGAAAATTAGAATTAAAAGAATTATAGAGTTTGAAGAGAATCGTCCTCAAAAACGTTTTCAGATAAAAGATAATTTCAGGAAATCTTGCCAGCACTTGACTGGTAGATCTTTGATCTCAATTTTTCTGGCACTAATTCACACGTGTGACGTATTGCGATAACATGCCTGTCCCCGTATTACGAGAGGTGAATGTTAACAAACTTAGAGAGCGTGGAGGACAAACTGAACTCTAAAGCAATCACGTTCTTCGTACTGGACAGTGGGCACACACGTGTCGACAGTTTTACTGGGCCTTCTGGTGCTATAAGTCACGGCATTTTGGCTATTCATGTCTTAAATACAAATACAATATACTATCACGATCCTGCTTATAATTAATTCACGATTAAGAAATCCAAATCCCCCCTCATGACAGCTGACAAGATTAGATTTCTAGTTCCTAAAATCTTTAGAAAATAAATATAGCCATTTCAAAATTATTGCAAAACAGAAACTGTTTCAAAACCCGTCTGAATTTTTCCCTAAGAAAAAAAGTATGGAGTCTATAAGAAATTAAGTATTCGAAGCTTCTATAATTGACTTAAGGAAATTCACAAAGGAGAAAGGAGAAAATAATTTTAACCCACATATTAATCAGTAGAAAAGAGAAACTCTTTTAAATTCTGTTTGTACTTTTCCACAAGAAAAAAACTTTAGCAAACTGTTGGTCGAAATAATTTGAAATAATTTTACAGCATAAAAAAAAATTCCATTGATATAATAGGGAATTCCCAATGAGTGATATATTTAAAAGAAAAATATAGGACATGATCCGAAAGCACTATTTGAATTGGGCTCGGAATTAGGGGACAAAGAATATACTCTGCACGTGTGCCTATGATTTTCAAGGTCAGGGTGTTTCGTTTGGCAATTCGGCCCCCTAAAATCTCATGAGAGACGAGCACCAATTGTTCCCCACTAGCAACTATCAAACTCGAAATACCCTCGTGGAAAAATATGGCACGTGTAGATGTAAACTGTAAAGAAATGTTTTAAACTTCTGGGAATATTGAATTCTTTTATTTAAATTACCCAGGAATCCCTTTCAATTCGATTCTTGTTTGACCCCTTGCCATTTTTTCAACGACTTTCTTGTTCCCAGAAACTTGTACGAAGCTTTTATACCTCGTTGAAAATAAATTTTGTTTTAAATAATTTTTAGCATGACATTTGCAAATTCAAACTAGTGGAACGGACTTCCGAAATGTTAGGTGCAAAATACTAATTGAATGGTTAAAACTTATAATATTAAATAATCGAATGTCCACCCGAAATAAAGTAAAAATGAAATAAAATTAAATCAATGTTCGACCCCAATCTTATTTGTGATTGATACCTAATTGGATTTACGTAGTTTAAATGTATATAGTTAAGCAATTAAATTTTGTTATAAAAAAGTATATTACTTACAGGAATTGATGTTGTGTTGCAGATTGAGTTTTACAATGGCTCCAACAGTTTGTATGTCCGACTTTCCTGCATCAGAGAAATCCCAGTCGTATTCTCGACGACGTTATAAAAATCAGGATGGCAGTATCAGCAAACGACAAAGAATGGAATTGAAGAAGTTGCCCGAGAAGACTCCTAATAATTCAGAAATGTCTCCTGCACATTCCTTGTGTCTAATTTCACGACCGAGGTGTCCGATGGATTCTTTTCTGACGAACAATTTGAGATCCTCCCCAAAAATTTCGACAAGGGTTCCATCGATGCAAAACGAAGAGTGGAAAATGGTTCTGAGACGAGATGGTAAATCAGAAATTATAATCAATTATCAATGACTATCTTATTCTAAAACTGTTGGGCGTTAAGCCCAAGTGTTAAGCTCAAAATTCTATTCTCTACTTTATTCAACAAAAATATTTAGTTTCGATACTTTTTGCATAAAACGAAAAATTCAAAATCTAACTTCAAAATTGGATATTTTCATTTACTTAAAAAATATTTGAATCAGATATTTTATCGCTCTGTACGCATAATTCTAGTTAACAATTGATTAATTCTACAGAGTGAAAAAATTCAAAATTTTATATTTGTTGAGTAAAATGAAGAAATCGAATTTTTAGATTAAAACTTGGCTTCAACACCCTTAATATTATTTTTAAATTAAGAATTATTCAATCAAAAATAATCTTACTTATTAATTCTTTCTCAAAAACTTCAGGTTTGCTCGACATCTTTGCCCGGACAATGGCTCTCGCAAAAAGCAACCACATTTTGCAAAAAAGAGTCGACGCCCTTCGTGAGGAAACCCAAAACTTCATTTCTTCGATGAAACGCAATCCGGAAAACAAGACCATTAAAGTTGAACATCCTTCCTCCAAGGAAAACTATCTCGTTTCTTCTTCAACAGAAATCAGTTCTAAGTCGCCTTCGCCTTCGTTATTGATGTCCAAAACTGATTCAGAATCAAACGTAGTCTCTTCCTCCTCTGAAATTGATGATCGAGAAGGCACTGATTGCTAAGTTTCTTTCTAAAAAAAAGAAAAAAGAACGAGAACAGTGATTAGAATAAATTTTAGAGACTTGATCAGAAGAGAGGGACATCACAAGAATGTTAAATTTTCTCACCTAATGAATAATATGCAGAAAAATAGTTCATAATTCCTTTCGCTCTCATCTTGAATGGATGATGTGAGGAAAAAAATTGAACAGATCCAGCGTAAAATCCCTTGGTTGCTATTCATTATAAAGGATTTTTCAATCGGATAGTAAATAGTTTTACTATCAGTGAAATTTCCCCTGAATAAAATTCACTCAATAAAGTAGACTGTCACATGGGTCTCTACTATAACAGCACCCAGTAAAAATCGTATGTGATTGAAAATTCTTAATCTAGAAATTTCACATAACTGATGACTTTACATTAATAATTTTAAGATTTATTGTATAAGTTCATTTTTCACAATTTCATGAGAATTGAAACGAAGAAACTAGTGGCGATTAATCTCGACTGACATTAGATTGTCGCAACTACAATAGAAATTAAAATTCGTAAAGTTTTATTCACAATAATTTGCTAAGACTTAGAAAATTATTATCCTTAGACTTTAGCGTCAAATAAAATAAAATTTAAAATTAGGACGTAATGGATGAATGCAAGTTTAATCTAAATGCCGAGTGAATCACAAAGGCTGTGAAAAATGTATTTAAATATGAACAAAGTTAGTTGTAAAAACTAAATTTAAAAGGCAATTGATTTTTACAAATCGATGCTAAATTATAATATTCAGCCTTCTTTTTAAAAATTGTTAATGTTCTTTAACATTGTAATCAATAATATTTTTGAATCAAAATTTTGTGGAAATGATCCTAAATTAGACTTATAAGAATATTGGCTTAAAAAATTGGGCTAAAAGCCTCTTGTTTAAATTCCAAGAATGAGATCGGTAAGACACCAAATACGTCCTATTTTTATTTAAAAAAAAAACATTCGCCAACCTAATAATAAAATAATTAAATATATTTAGATTGTAGGAAAGTTTAGATATCCCCTTTTACAATGCGAAATTTCTTTTGTTAATCGAAGCTTTTCAGAAGTTACGAAAAAAAAGCGCCAGAAAATATGTGAAATTCTACATCTGAATCATGTTTCCGAGCGTGTGATAATCGTCTACAATAAAATAGCAGTAGAAATATTTAGTCAGCACTGAATCAAACATGTGATATACTGTTCGTCTAGAAAATAATCTCTTTTAAAAACCACAATTTAAAAAAATACAACTTCAAAATTTCTTTCCAATTTCAATTTCCATATAAAAAATTGTTATTTTTAAAGAAAGACTTCAATATTTTCCATCCGACATTTTCCAAAAATAAAATGTAACTCTGTAATATTATTTCGTTTTAATGTATGAAGTATTATCAGTTTAATTTTTTTTTTTCGTTTTTCTTTACTAGTATAAATTATATGAAGCAAACTTATCAGCTAATAATGTACGTAGTCGTATTTGTACTCCTGTTGGCAAATTAAGCATTAGCGCAATTTTCTAATCATAATATATTAAATATAGTATTAATCAGTATGATATTTAACTATTCGCACATATGAGAATAAGCATTGTCAAACTTGTGGAAAATATCCGAAAATCGATGGCATATCATAATGAACCATACCAAAAAGGAACGAAACGGGATAATATGACGATGCGATTATTTTCGCACATCAAGTTCATAGATTAGTTTTCTTTGAATCTGTAGAATTAGGAATTTAGAATTCAAAATAGAATTAACAAGAGCAATAAACTTAAGCTTTTCTTCTCAAAGCTACACAATACATTCATGATCTCAATAGATTTTTTGAATACGAGACTGTCACTGCAAATGAATGCATTGCTTTCTACTTCATGTAATATTCCAAAAATATGCAAACTTTCCTTTTTAGTCATGTTTTAATCAAATACAAAAACATTTATTTAATTACCAGTCAGAATGTTTCATTCTTATAGATATGAAAAGATCTCGTTTAATCAAACGTTTTTTAAACAGAACTCAAGTATAATTATATCTATCTATAAGTTATTTATTGCATTCTCAAGTAATCACTGTATCTATCCACGATCAACGATTCATTACCTATTTAAGTACTAAGTATGCTATAGCAATTGATAATAAATAAAGCTATTTAAATAAAAAATTCATTTAAAAAACAGTATTATTTTTATTTCTCGATCTGATTTTCTAAAACCTAATTTATAGCTGTAAAAATATACTCTCTTAACAATGTACAGTTTCTATTCTTGTTAGATCGTAAAGCTATAAAATAATTTTGTTGGTTTAAATAACAATAGAAGTTTAACAAACTGATAACAAGTACCTTACACTTTCAGAAGATAGAATCAGTGAGCTTCTGGCGACTGTGAAAGAAGAACTATCAGGACCCAAAATTGAAGCAGACCCTAAAAAATAAATTGAATTCTATATTTATTCCCCAATATGAATTCGAGTTTTATAAAACTTTTCATTAAAAATAGGTACCATATATATCAAAACCAAGATCCTGGCTAAGGGATATCGTCTTAGAAAAACTCCAGTTCGTATACTAATTGCATCTAATGAGGAGTAAGCACGTTTTACTCGACGAGTAACGCCCGTGTCGAATGGAGTTTCCATTAGAAAAGTGGGAACCTGTGCTTTTGCATCGTCAGTATCGTTCATACTATTGTATAAGACATTTTTCCTCGAATTTCTGTATTCGAGCTGAAGAAACCAATAATATAAAAATTCAAATTAAATTTTAATTAGAAACAATTACAATTTACAATAGTTCTAATTTTTTAAAAATGATCTTACCTCTATTTTTTCAAGTTGCAACTTTAAAGCGTTTCTCTCAGTCGTTAAACATTCTAAAGCTTGTTGCTTCAAAACTAAAGTTTGTGTAAGAGTTGATAATCTCGATTCAATTTCGCTACTTGGGGTTACAGCTGCAGATAATTGTGTCCTAAGTCTTGCGATTTCTGACTCCTGTTTTCTTAATTTTAGGGACATGCTATTTTGTTGCAGAGTGAGTTCTTCCTTCAGAGTTCTTGCTTCCTGCAAAAGTAATATTTAGGTTAAAAATTTTTAAGAAAGCAAATACAAATTGTAGAAACTTGCCTCTGTATGAATTCTCGCATCTTCTTCTGCATCGATTCGTTTTCTTCTTTCAATAGCAATTGATTCTTGAGCTTGTTTGCTAACTTCAATTACTTTTTGCTTCATATTTTCTAATTTTAAATCTGCAGCTACCAATTCCTCTCGAGCGAGTCTCAACTGTTCACAAACTTGCTGGTTTTCCTCTCTGAGAACTTCGCGCTCTTGTCTAATTGAAAATTTTTGTATGAAGGAGGTAATTCAAAAATAATTTTAAAAATAAATAAATAATACAAATTATGAATAAATAATACCTGAGTTGATTTAATTCCATTGCCGTTGCCTCATCCAATCCCGCATTTGCATTTCCCCTCAGTTCCGCAATCAATTTTTCCTTTTCCTGTAAAGTTTTTAATGCCCTCGCTCTGTGTTGTTCTAATTCAGACCGCGTAAAATTCAATTCTGATCGATTTCTGTCCAAGGTTGATTTTAATTCGGATATTCGTTTTGAGAACTGGGTTCTCTCAACACTATAAGACTGTAATTTATCCCTCAGGGCATCTATTTCCTTTTGGTAATCCGTTTGTTGTTTATCCAGCAACTCACTTTTATTTTCAATATCCTTTTGAAGCATTTGTAATTGGTTTTTGGTAACAGAGTCTTGAGTAAGCAATTTTTCTTTCTCTACTTTTTGTCTCGTGAAATCTTGAAGTGGTGGAATTATTTCTTTTATATTACAGGATTCAGCTTCACAAAATATTAAATATTAAATATAAAACAATTAAAAGTAAGTTTTAATCTAATATACAAGACTTAATTTATTTACCATCAACCACATTTTCGCAAACGACATCGGGTAGTCCATTTGTATATTTTTGCTCAATAATGTTCCTCAAACAAAAATTTTCACTCTGTGACACTAAGTCTTCAACATTCAATACAGCATCTACACTTCTTACACTAGACGTGTCCGAGGAATCGTGTTCTATTTGAAAATTTGATTCATTGGGAGATAAGTGGAGAATTAAATCTCCATTTTCTGAGTTTCTCACACTTTTCGTTGGAGTTAAAACTGGTGTATTCATATAAGTAATTAACTCATCATCTCTCACCGAATTTATGCCCGAGTGTGATGGAGTTTCAGTACTCGAAAGAGAAGTGTATGGAAAATTAATAGACGGATCAAGTACAATATTCTCAGAACTGAAATATAAAATTGAAAGTAAAACCCGTTGAGAAATAAAAGAAATTTAGAATTTGACACTTAAATTGAAAATATTCCAAATTGGATATTTAAACTCTAAGTCACATCAAAGTTATAACAATTGAAGAATAATTGCAAATGTCCTGTAATCTCGTCAAATGCAAACATTGTAAAATTCTCCTCAAACTTTAAATATATTCTCCCAAACTAAAAATAATAGATAATTGATAAGTACATAAATATATAAGTAAAATTTTAAATGATTATTGAAAATAAGTCAAAGAATACGTATAAATCCAAAATGTCAAATTCCAAATTTCCGAATTCAAACAGAAGATTAAAAGTTAATATTTTAATTATTTAAATGCCAGATAAATACTTCAGATAATTTACCAGTATTTAGAAAGCATGAGAAGGTCAATACGTAAAATATTCTAATAAAATTTTCTTATTACCTTTCACTGGGAGGGATCCACATAACCTCTGCAAGTTGGTCATTTTTCTCCTTATTTAATACTGCCGCGGTATTTTTATCAATCTTATTTAATAAATGCTCCGCTTTTCCGGCAAGTCCTGATAGCCACGCCATAACTATTGGAAAACTGCACTGTTTGATTTATTTTGAATCGTAAAAAAATCTGCTGAGCTGAACAGTTTGACGTTTAACAGCTGATACGAACATATGTTGAGAAATTTTTGCGTACGTGTGCCTGACTAGAGGTTCTGCTAGGTTCCTTTATAAAAGTAAATTTTATTTTTTTACTACTTTTAATCAAAATTATCATTAAATAAATATAGCTAGTTCATTTAAAATTCTAGAATATTATTTAAAATTAATTCTGTTTACTTTAAAATAATATATAGTTATAAGCTCCCAATCGAATAATTCCCACATTCGATAGATTACGATTTGTGGATAAAAATTCGTGATTGCATTTTATAACTAACACCAGTTGAATAAAAAATAAAGATCCTTTATAATAACAGAACTTTATTGGAAACAGTGGGAACGATTTACACCGTCATTGAAGCCAATTTTCGGACAGATGAAAAAGTAAAATGTCGTACAGATTTTCCAATGATTCAATTAAATTCGGTAACACCTAGATTGAAGTCGTGTTTCAATAGCCTATATCTTCTAATTATTAAGAAAGCCCTCAAGCTCTGGGAGCGAGTGCCTGAAGATCTGTAATGCATTGCTGCAATGTGGTTTTCTCCAAATCAGGAGTGATGGATTTCATCACGTTGTTAATTATCCATTGGACCATATGCTTCTGTGCAATTTTGCGTTCTACAGTCATCAGTTGAAGTTGGTAGTCCAATCGTTTCTTGACCTGGATAAAAATACAATTTTAATCATTTAGATCCCATTGTAAATTAAAAAATTGGACATATTTCCACTTTACTGTAAATTAAATTCAAATAAATTTACCTCGCTATAAACGCGAGCAACACGTTCTCTGTAGGCAGCTTCCAATTGCATCTTGATATTTTCCCTCTTTACGTCTATAATCATTTTCTGAGCATCGGTTCTCCATTGCTCCTTTTTATAGTGTTCGATCATATCTTGATTGGACTTAATTTCAAATTCTCTGTCTTCGTTCCATTCTGCCTCGTATTTTGTAACTTCTTTGTCGAGGTATTCGCGAATCTGAGGCTTGAATTTGTAATAACCTCCACACAGGACCAAGAAAAGGGAGCACCCTGAGTAAAACTCGTGTTCAAGAATGTAGATTTCTTTGGAAAGGAGGTAGGTCGAAACTCCGAGACCAAACATGTAAGGTCCTGGAAAAGAATTGAGATCACGTTTGAGAAAAAGAATGTAGAATTTAAAAGTTCGAAGGCTTATGTTACTATTTTTTAACAAAACAGTTAGAGGCATTTTGTATTTGAATTTTAGAAACAGGAATTGACGATAATCACCTGTAACTCCTGTTTTCTTGTAGAAAAATGTAAACCATTCTTCGGGAATGATTCCAAGACGAGTAGGGGATGGATCTAGAAGTCGTTTTGGGCGTTCAAATGTGGTGGTTGAGGTTTGGGTGGTCTGTGCCCTTTGGGCCATAACAGGCAGGATTTGTGCTAAAATAATATATAAATTAGTTATTTATTTAATATAAAATGTGTGTCAATTTTTTCTCCGAAACAGTTGTACTACAAAAACAACTGTAGAACCAATACATATTATCTAGAAAATCAATGTCAGGTCCACGAATTATACATCGTTTGAAGGTTAAGTTAACCTCATTGACAAAAAAGTAACAACTACTTCAAAATAAGTCAAAATCACTATGGAATATAAACTATCAATGAATGAAAGACTCAAAACTGCATTATTTTTATGTGAATAAACGATTATTAATAAAATGTGATCACTTTTTGTCATTATGTAATAAGATTTTGAATCACAATATCAGGAACGTAACTTCACAGGTATGAATGAAAATATAAAAAAATTATAGTCGCAATAAAGGAAAATCGTTTCTCTGTCGGAATTACATTATTAATAATAATAATTGCAACAATTACCATTGCGAAGAGCCAGCCGCGAAAACATTTTATTCACAGATCGCACTTCACTTGCCAAATGAAAAGAAAAATGGCCGACGTCAGTGACACCAACACAAAAATCAATATACCAACTATAATGTTTATTTCTTCAAGTTATAAATATATTTAAATACAAATTTAAGAAATAATAATTGATCCGCGTTATCAATATTTCTAATAGTCTAATCTAATTATTGTTTGTTATCTTAAAACAAATGACTAATATATTTTACAGTTGGTCACAATGATGCTGTACTAGGCTAGTAAACATTGTTTCTATATTTATTTCCTTATTCGTTTCTTATCTTTTATTAATACCTTTAGACATTTATAAAAAGAAGAAAAAACTACGTTTAAAATCTAAAGACTAAAGTTAATAACAAATTTATTAGTGTTCCTTCAATTAAAATTAATGATAAACAAAGTGAAGCAGAACATTATTAACTTGATTCAAGTAGTCAAGGTACAGTAGTCAAGCAGTCGAAAAATTACCTGAGATCGTGAGCCGTCACATTCTTTGCACGTCAATTTGACGTTTATATTTATCAACATAGATATTTTTGAGAGTGTTTATAGTTAATTTTTGTGCTTTTCATATTTAACGAAATGGGAATCTTCGCATCCTGTTGCAAACCATCTGCAACATATGAGGACCTTACACCTGATCCGGTAATTGTATGTTTTTTTGGGGTTATACAATTATATTTGGTGTCAACTCGTAATTAAACAAAATTAAGTATCTTTATTTCTTTCAATTTCATTAAAACTATCAATTCCTTTGATTGCAAAATCTCCTCCCATTATTTTTTTTGTGTAAACTTTTAATAAGATCAATAAAATTAACGGTACACTCCCAAGAATGAGTTTTATATTTTGTTTTGGAGTTACGATGTCATGTGACCTTATCATATGGACTCCCAACAAAAATAATCAATATTTTTACCTGTATTTACTTTCTTATTCAATTAATATGTAACAGAAAGCTTGCGTTAGAAATGAATAACCACATTAGTTGAGAAATCGTATTCTGAAATAATTGTTTTACATGAGTATTGTTTATAATCATTGGATTATCTTTGTAGTGCTTATTACGTCTTAATTTATTATTAATATTCTTTTAGAACATTTATTAAATCGATGACACTGTAAGTGAAAAGTTGCATTTGAAAATTTATTATGTAGATATTTTTAAAACTTCAGAGTATTATATTAAATATTATATTGTTTAAAAACATTTACATTTTATTTTCCTATATCCTTTTATATTTTTAAACAGGAGGTAAGACGACAACAGTTGGTCGCAGCTGCAGAAAAAAGGCAAACAGAGCAAGAAACAAGGGGTATTAAAAATATGGATGCAGTGAAAAGGCAACAGCGATTAGATGAAGAGCGCAAAAAACGTGAAGAAGTGGCTGGAAGTGGTCCTAATAATGGTCCACTGAAGGTAGATAATAATATAACCAATAATTGTTAATTTGTAAATAGTATTTTATAGATTCTTTAATTTACGTGTTACTTTTATTTTCAGTGGCAAATGGAATGAGCAAGTTAAATTATCGAAGATTCTCATGCATTCATCAGAGGAAAGTATTACTTTCATGTAAGAGACTGTTAACATTTATGTGGTTGGTTTGTACGAATTTTCTATGATCCGTTTTTTATATTTGAATTTTGTATATTTATCGATCAAACTTTGATAATAACTAGCAAAAGCTTTTGCTCATTTACGATAAAAAATTTAGATATCATTGCAATTTTCTTTCACAAAATTAAAATTAAAAATTGTATTTCCTTAGACGCAACGTCTGCTTGAATGTTAGTAGTAACATATTCCATAAGACATAATCAGTTTTCAATGAATTTGCGACTCGTTTAACGATTATCTGTACCTGTGGAAATATTTACTCTGCTTTATTTGTGAATATTATAAGTCGCTTTTTCAAGTGTGTTCGATTTGAACGAAAATGATGTATAAATTATTAATGATTATTCAATAATCTATTATTCTCTTAAGAGTTTATATACATAATATTATTATATCTGATATATCAGTATTTATTAGTTATTGGTTATTATATCAATGTAAATGTGTGTATAAATGATTGCTCTTAAATATCAAAATTTGGTTCTTCTCTAAAAATACCACGCAGAAAATTGAAAGAACTTTAGTCATTTGGATAATTGTGAAAAACACAATATATTTTCATATATACATATAAAAATCATAGCGAAAGCGATCTGCTTTTTCAATTATGCATTCAGAAATAATTATGGTAATATTTAAGTCATAAATTAAATAGGTACACGTATAAAAGCTCATCTAGATTATTCAGTTCGCTCGTTCGATTCTTTAAACATTTTAAAGCTTCTGTAGTTCTGTATATAATATATATTTTCTCTCTCATAATTTTTATACCAAAGTCTAAGACGCATTAGCAGTATTTAATTTACAATATACAGTAATCCTAATTACATCTCGTGGAATGATATGATGTTGTCGATAAAATCTTCGCTTTATTTTATTTACAGTCGAATTTTTTAAATTTCAGTTTTTGCTCTTTCACTCTTATCACATTCTTCAAAAGGTCTTTGCCTCTGAAAATAAGTTCTGACTCGAAGGCTGTTTATTGAACTTCATTCCTCTTCTTCCTTCGAGCAGCAAGACTTTCATATTTTGCCGATGCGGTGCACTGACCACGATCGGAATAATTTTTTCGCAGACTTACTCTTGAGTTCGCGACCGTGAGCTAATTGTACTTCGAGCGATGCTCCGTTGTTCAAAGCCAACCAAGTATGAACATCATTCGTGGCTGCTGTTGCTCCTAAAAGAAAATTATTTTAAATTAGTAATTTCATGAAATTCAAGAAATTTACTCAGAATTGAAAGAGTTTGCAATCCTAGATTATTCATAGCTCACCTAGCAATTCATGAAGAGTAATTTTTCGACTCGCTAGCAGTTCTTTGCTTGCACTCCTAATTTCAAAAACAAGCAACGCTTGCCTAGGGATACTGTCTCCGTCAATTTGGAAATCGATACTAAACTGCGGATTAGGCATCGCTGGTAACAATCGAGACTTGGCTATTGTTTTACCATTATTGATTGAAGACAATATTTTATCAGGACTTGTGCATCTGTATTTATTAAAAATGAATTATTTTATTTTAAATTAACAGAATTACTTTAAAATCAGTGTTTAGAGTTTAAGAACAAAATCGAGCTTATACTTACGTTTGGAACTTGACTCGAACATAGAGTTGCGCTATATGAGCCACATGAAGACCCTGAGCTTGGAGAACTTTGCCTTCCACTCCAGAGTACTTCTCTCTGGTTCCATTCAGAATTTTCAAATCTAAAAGATTGTTTCAACTTTAATAAATACCTAATAGCATAAAAAATTATATTCGAGAATTTCTGATATTTTCTAAACTAACCATTTGGTCTCATCCTCAATCGAGGACTAGGTTGTCTTATCCTACCAAGCATATCTGGTTGGGATACAGCATGAGACAAAGCTCCTTGTAGAAGTTCAGTAGCATCTGCTTCACCACCTCCTCTTGGTTCCAAACTTAAGGTAACTCCTTTTGTGCTATCACACTTGTCTTCAATATTGACTTCTGAACGAAACCTACGAAGCTTCAAACCCCTTTTCATCTTCAGAAAAACATATTAATTGAATATTATACTTATTCAGCACTTGAATTAATCTACCCTGAGACCAATATCAAGTGACTTACCTTCTGCTTCATGACTCTAAAACTGTTATACTGAGGCATCTTCTTTCCAAAGCTTTGTTCAGGACTCGGAGTTAAGCTATGATGAGAAGACCTCCGTTCTCGCAGTTTTGGTGTCGAATCAGCTTCATCGACAGCATCAGAAATAGTTTCTGTAATCACTTTAGGAGTCCAGGAATTCGTTCCTCCATTAACTTCATTAGACTCTTTACTCGTTGTACTGGCTTTGTCTACAGGACAAAAATAAATTTCTTCATACTTTAAATTAATTATTTTCGTTCTTTATTTTCATTTCAAAAGAAGATAAAAGATTGTTTTCAATACCAGAGTGATTAGAAGAAGGTGGTTTTAATAAGGTAACAGTTCGAGGTGGAGGTGGTGGAGGCACAACTGGTTCCAAATGGAGCCTCATCTTCGATTTTTCCATCGAGGGTCTTCGAACTATACTTGATATATTTGACATTGTTTCTGGCTCTGCACTGGGTCGAGTGGAAGCTTCACTGATGTTACTTGCAGCATATGTGCTCTGTGTCTGAAATTTAAAATTACATACATGTGAGAATTGTTTTTACAAATTTTAAGATCTTAAGATTTTAAGATCTTATTTAATTTTGAATCTAGTTAACTTACTTCACATTCTTCAGTTAGGACTTTCACTTTTAGCTCAATAGATCCCGACTTAGTTCCTCTTAGAGTAAACCAGTGGGACTGATCGCTATTCGAGAGCCTTCTGATGTCTTCGAGATTCAAAGACACTTTTCCTAAGTAATCTTTCATTCCGAAAGTGTCATGATCCCATAATATCTAAAAAAAAAGGTACGAATAAATTTCAAGAATCAACGATGAAATATTTAAACCATTGAATAATATTGATGATTATTCATACCACATCTAAAGTTTCTCCATTTCTAGGCAAACCCATGATGGAACTTTCATCCCAACAAGGATTTAAAGTCTTCTTTTTGATACTGCTTTTGTACTTTGTTTCGTTGTTCAACTTCAATTCGCAATATGGATCGCTGAATCCATTTAAATCCTTGGCGACTAAGTCCTTTGCTCTCAAGAGTGAAACTTCCATTAAACCACTTCCAGTCGAAAGTAAACTAGAAATATCGGATGAAGCAGGATCCACGTCTCTGTGAGATAAAAGTAGCTTCTGAAAGTAGAATTAAATCAAAGTAGTAATAGAATTTATTTTTATCATACAATAATTTAATCATTTTTAGATAATAGAGTTTTTTTATTACATTTTTAGGATGACTTACTGCTTGCTGCATCCAAGGAAGACTGTTTCTTTTAGACTTTGGTTCTTCATCTATAGATGGAGGAATAACGCTATTTCTTCTACTTGTGGTTACTTGCTGAACACTTCTGACAGGATAGAATAAAACGGATACTGTCATTGTTGACATACTGGTTGAACCACTTAAAACTAATTCTTTCCTCACGATCCACTTCGTATCCTAAAGGGTGAAAAATTTATTTAAAAAGGATGTCTTTTCATGTCTTTAAGTACTTCCAAAAATTCAATCTCTTCTTCTATAATATTACCTGAGATAATGATAGCATAGACAAACCAAGCATGTCAGTATCTGCCATCTTCGAGATATTCCAGGAGTATATCACAAAGCTAAGAGACACCTGAGTGTAATCTTGAACCAGGAACTCTGTCCTGACCTCCCAACGAGGAGAAGTGGTGCCCCTTACATAATGAGTCGTTTTGACCTGTAATTACAAGGTGGACAATGCGTGACTAAAGTATATTTCCTCATTGTGAAAATGAGAACCAGTCAGAGCAGGCATGCATACAAACCTTTTTACGGTTGTTGAACAGCATGCAATAAGGATTGCACTGGGATGGATCGCTGTTAAGATCCTCCGCTGAATGAATGTAAACAACCAGGACTCCTAAAATTATAGGCAAGCGATTTACGAAAGCATAGCTTAGCATCTTTGTCGAAAAAATAATTCCAAGGAAAGAAAATATTTATAAATTAATTTTACACCATATCCTCATGTAATTTTTTTAATTCGAGTATTTAAAACTGTCATCTCAACTAGCAACAAAAACATTCTATAATATTTTCTTTCCATTCAAAAACACTTTCAGGAAGGCTCAGTGTATTAGTGTGTCAGACAAGAATAAAAAATTGTGTCAGAATCTGTGCGAAAAACATTGATTATCATTCCTATCGCATTTTTTTGAAATTTTACCTGATTTCTGTTTTCGGTAGGAATTTTTTCGTGAAACTGAAAATAGGAAATCCTTTATAATACCCGTGATATTTAAAAGTGATTTAGATTGACTCTCAATTACAAATATTGCTGGAGAATGTTGATAGTGTTTAATTAAATTCAAAACTAACCAGCAGGATGCGAGTTTATTTCTTCTGTAAGACTCGGTTGTGGTAGATCCGGATCCAATTTTGGTAAAGAGGCATATTCCAGTCTTGCATTAATATTTGGTATATTGGCGCTGTTTCTCGAGGGTTTTTTCTGCTGAAGAACTGTCTCTACCCTGGTACCAATTATAGTCACTTGGAATTAAACTCATACTTCTCATACAATTATTTTTAATTAAAACTGGGCGACTTCGCTAGAATCTCATTTTTATTTTTAATTATCTGACCTATTATCTTAATTTCTCTTAATTAACTTACACTTGTGAACTTTCCCAATTGTAAACTCCCAGGGCTAATTCAAATTGAGCCAATGTGATGGTGCTCACGAGTCTCTTGGCTTTTAATTTTATAGTGATCCTCTCATTATCCAGAGATCCAACCAGAAATGAAACATCTTCAGTCCAGGTGGAATTCAAATGAGCTGTGACTCTTCTTTGATCTCCAATTGTCACCACCAACCATCTGACTTCGTCGTTCGAAGCTGCTGAAAATAATTTAAGGAATAATTTAAGGATGTTGGAGCCAATTTCTAATCTAAAAATTCGATTTCTTCATTTTACTCAACAAATATTAAATTTGGTATTTTTTCCCTCTGTATAATTAATCAATTTCTAACTAGAATTATGCGTACAGAGCGAGAAAATATCTAATTCAGAAAATATTCAATTTTGAAGATGGATTTTGAATTCTTCGTTTTATGCAAAAAGTATCGAAACTAAATATTTTTTCGCTCTGTATGCAGTCTTATATTTGAAAAAAGATTAGCGCTACAGAGCGAAAAAATATTTATCTATAATTTTCGTTGAATAAGGTGGAGAATGGAATTTTGAGCTCAACACTTGGGTCCAACGCCCTTAAGGAGAAATAATTTAAGAATTGATTCATTTTAGGATTATAAATCTTACGAGGACATCCGCTTTGGCTCAAGGTAACAGTGAGAACTCCTTGAGGAATGGAATTCATCACAGTGTCGAATCCCGGTCCAGGTCTTTCCTGAGCCCTGAGGTTCAGTTCCAAGTGACCTGGATCAACTAGCCAACTTGCGAGAGCATCTGAGACAACTGCATGAATCCAGGTCTTCACAAGTGGTACTTCCATCATTTGTACTGCCCTCAAAACCCTCACACTGAACCAAACATCAGGTTTTTCGATAAAACTCACACTTAAGTGAGTCGCATGTGGAAAAGGTGCCGCAGAATCGAGGGTCAAGGTCGCCAAAATTGTCCCTGACAGAGATAATTTCTCAACTGCCAAGTCCACGTCCATACCAACCCTGCAATTATTATTGCTAGTCAAATTTTTGAAATCTCATCTAAACTCGATAAACTAATCCTCTCAAAAAATTAGGACATCCAAACAAAATGAATCTGTTTAAATCAGTTATAATTTAGAGACCTGTAATTAGAGTTCTTTCTTTGTCAAGATCACTTTCATTACCTTAAAAGTTTTAAAGCCAGTGTTATTTCTCATTCTTATAAACGAGAGTTTAATTATATCTTCAGTGACGGGAGCTGTATAGATCGATATCAATTTTATAAAAAGCCTGCTCCTCTTTTTTTTATTTATCTATCAAGCTTTTCTTTGAAGAAGAGCAGTTGCTAAATTTTCAGTAAATTGCTGTTTTTTTATAAAATATTTTTTTATCATTATATTTTTTTTATAAATTAGTAAACAATTAATATTTTTGGAAGAAAATAGAGAATAATTTAAGGAAAATGTCTCACCCTTTCCCAAAAAGCCTGGTAGTGATGAGCATGCGAAATTGCTCGCAATCCAATCGCAAATCAGCTTCGATGGACAATTTTGTTGTTCCAGGGCGATTTCCAAGGGAATCATCGTCGCCACTGTAATCCAGAGTTCTGATTCTGGTGAGACAGGGTGTTTGCTCTCCGAGTGTTAGCTCCCTCAATTCCAAAGGCCCTTGAAATTCAATTTAGTTTTTAATACGTTTTTCCCCTCAGAAAATTAGATTCGTGATATAAAACGGATCAATTTAATTTACAATCAAATCTCTTTCCACTTTCATATTGATTTTTTGTATATCTTATTGGGTTGAAGTTACAATAATCTGACGAACTTTTTCAATTATTTTTTTTTACATTTTTTGGAATTTCAGGATATATTAATGAATTTCATTTTATTTTTCAAAAGAATTTCAAAAGATTTTTAGAATAATTCAAAACAGTTTAAATATTATGAAATCTCTTAAATTATCGGGCAAATTTCTTCTAGTAAATAAATAAAAGTTTTGGATTTTGAAACTTTTTTTTTGATACTTTTATTCCAATAAACATAAAACAATCGCCAGACGTCTAAAACTTCAACCCAATATATATTTTGGAAAATTACTAAACGAAGTCTCCTTCAAAAACTTTATTTATGAAGACTATTTTAAAAAGTAGAACTTCTTTGTGTATTTAAAATTTATTATTTACAGGAATACTCTCCCCTCTTTTTATTGAGGTACAATTGTTGATTTTATCACAGAAGCCTCATTAAATGTGATGAATCTATCACAGTAACCCGGTTGTAACGACCGACTTTACATATCTCTGATCTCTTTCATCTTATAGAATTAACAGTTCGAATTTCTTTACAATGTATTCCAACGGAATTTTCACATTTGATTATCGGATAAGCCCCTCGTTAAAGAAGTAAATGATTTGGCATTCCTCTTTCTTTTTAAATTACCCTATTCTCATTTTTAAATAGAAAATGATTTCTAATCTCATATAAATTACACTACTATTCTTGCAACTAACTTCCTTTCAAAATAATGCACCTAATTAAAATTATAAATCAAAAGAAAATTATTATGAAAGATTATTACCGAGAATTCCAGGCTTTGCTTCATTCAAAAGGGGTTCGAGTCTTTCCTTGGCTAATGAAAATATACTCCCAGCACTGAATCTCCACCTGTAATTAAAAAGTACTGGCATAATTAATATTCTTATTAATTAAATATATTTTTATATTCTCAAGTCTCAACATTTTATCAAGTCTTGTATTGACTTTAATTCAATGAATAATGTAGATTTAATATTAGTAATCTTTTCTAAAAGGTCTATAAATTTAGCAATGCCATTTAAGCAATGTAATTATTGGGCCATTATTCTTTGAACTTTTCTTGGCGTGCGTGAGCGTCATTATTTGTTATTATTATTATTATGGTTTATTTTCTATCCATCTTTATAAGAAAGTAATAAAAAAATAATTAATTTCGCATAGTTTAAGCTAAAATTACATTACAGATTACAATGTAAATGAGAATCTAGTCGCATTCATAACAATTATTGTTCCATATCGAGGCTTTTTACTGGCGTCTTGGGAACTCGCGTGACCTATGTTTAATTCATGGTTCTTTTCCAACACACAGAAATTAACTCCTTGCAAAGATATCGCTCCAATTAGACACATACATAATTCACAATTCTGATTGTGAAACCAGCTATTTCAGGAGGACTTGATGACGGAGAGTAAACGCAATTTATTTATCATTCCAAATATTTGCCCTACTTGATAAAATCAAGTTAGTGTGGGAATCAAATTGATTTATTTTATTTTTATGGTGAATTCGTGGCAATCCGCATGAAATTCTAAGGCTTTCTAGGAGGTAAAAAAATTCAAAGTAGAATTCAGTAATCCTGCATTAGGAACAGGTATAGATAATATTCATAAAAACTTTGGGTTCATCTCTTCATTAAGAAACAAAAAAATTAAATTTGAAGCAACAAAAAAATAATATTATTATGATAAATTCCACTTGATATATCAATACTCCAAGTTGTTTACTTTACAATAAAAAGCAACTCGAGAAACTTGTCCATAGAAGTGAACAAGTTTTTAGATGTTTTCCTATCTCGAACCTTGATAGATTTTTTAACTTTTTTTATTAAACACTGGTCTCAATGTGGTTAGAGTACTTCGTATTTGGATAGTTGATAGACTCGTTTCTCGGGTTGAAGAAAAAACTTTCATGATGCAAACTGAAAACTAGAGGGGTATAAACTTGACTTTAATTCTTGCTGATAAAATCTCGAATTTTTAATGGAATATTTTAATGGAAATAAAAATATTGCCCTAATTTCACTGTTGTATATGTTCATATAAGAATTGAATGGAATATTTTTCTTTTAACATTATTTATCGACCTACAGTGAAATATTTCTTCACTACATACTTAGGAAAATTACATCTTTATAGCTGGTGAGGCGCCAAGAAATGAAATGAAATATTAGTTTCTTATTATTGCAATGGAAAAATGTCTTTAGAATGAAAGTCAGTTTTATTGCCTTGGCAAGTTATAAGCGTCGTATGGCAGCAGCATTTCATAAAGGGCGATATTGCTTTAATGGCATGAATTCATTACGAAGGAAAGGCTGCGTAGGTAATTCAGTGTATTGCACTTTCGTGGGCGTTAGGGCAGTAGGTGTAAGGACATGTATAGCAGTGCGATTGTATGCGACGATCCTTTAGATGTCGTTGCACTGCAAAACCGCGCCTCGTACTTCCTGTTTTGCAAAACGAACCTTTCAAAGAATCATGTTTTCAAGAATTTTTCATTGACAGCGCGTAAGACATTAATCATGAAAACTTGAATTAAGGACACGGTTCAGAAATTCAATTTTTAGATCATCATTTCATCCGCATTATCCACGATTATAATTCCAAATTGAGTTTAAAATAGTATGCAAGGTTTCCTATCTAAAAAAATGGTATTACCAATATATCTCGAGAAAATCGAACTTATTGTTGTCGAAAACCTGATTGGTATTTTGGAAATTGCGCAAACTGTGTGCATGTGCCGAATTTGAAAAATATCTTCAGATTATTATATTATTATTATTATTATTATTATTTTCAGATTTCACATAGTAATTTTAAGGAATTTTAAGGAGTAAGAAGATTAAATGATTTTAAAATATTTCAAGGGATGCTATTTTTATTGACTTTAATGATTCCAAGGTAATTTTAAAAAAGCTCGAAAAGTTATCAATAGGACTGTCCAAATATTTCTATAGGTTTCACAAGATTTCAGTACATTTTAACTGGTTTTAACGAATTTCAAGGAATTTAAATAGATTTCAAGGTATCTGAAGTGATTTTAATAAATTCCAATGGACTTTGAAATATTTTAAACCATTTCATGAAACTTAGAATGATTCTAAAGGATTTGAAGATACATTGAGCGCTTTTCATAAATTTAAAGGGATTTTAAATGATTTAAAAAGAATTCAAAAGACTTGAAAAGAAACAAGATATTTTATATGATTTTAAAAAATCCCAAGAGATGTTAAGGATTACTTAAAATGGAATTTTAAAGTTTCTCTAAATTTTTCTTTCTAAATTTTTAAAATGTCTCTTGAATTCGTTCGAAATGACTTGAAATCATTTAAAATATTTTGAAATCACTAAAAATATCTTTAAATCCTTTAAAACCATTATAAACGTCTTGAAATATAAGAAAACGAAAAAAATTGTAAAAGTTCGAAAATAGTTACAAACTACTTTAAAAAATCCGTGGCAAAAATTAATGACACATTTTTCTACCAAAAGGAGTGCAAAAAGGAAGTTTAAACAACTTGTGCAGATTTCAAGCATTGGAAGATTGCATTTTTCTATGCCTGAAGTAAAAATTAGTCGACTGATGACCCAAAGTGTTAAAATCTGAATTGAGGATTGTTGAAAGTTAAAAATAATAAAAATCGCAGAAATGGCTTCTGGAAATAAACACGCTTTAATTTCACAACCCCTTTCAATAATACTTCAACCTCAATTGAATTATTGCTTCTCGACACGATAAATTTGATCAGCATTTGAAATATGAAGAAATTGAGCTCAAGACACGGTTCTACCTTCCACCGGTTCGACTTGAAATTTAAGTCAAGCGTGATTTCCTGAAGGATCAACCGGGTTGGTCGATCGTGACTTAAAGTTCCTCGCTTAAATTTCATGTCTTTGAAGCTGGCATCGAACCGGCTGGCTCAGAGGAGGCTCGAGTTAGCAGAAAACTGGAATTCTTAACATTCTCCAACTCGAATAAACGATTGTCGACCCATATAGACATTCGTTTTTAGTTTCTGGCCACGTATGGCAGTTGTATAGTGGCAAACGCTTCCTCATGTATGCCATACTGCTACGTGTAACATGTAACATGTAACGTGAAAGGCAATATCTTCACAAGGTATAGGAATGTGGAATGTTTACGAATGCCGGTAGCTCATTCCCTATCAGAGTTCATTTACCCGCTGTGCGTGAATTTACTACACAATTTTCGAATTTCTTTAATTTACTAAAGCTTTAAATAATCAAAAAATAAAAGCGCCGCATATCAGTTATCAGCCTGTGTGTTGAAAACATCCACATGTCCTTCCGGGGCTTTCAAGTCATGAGAAATGTACCAGTAGAATATGGTCAAGTTATTTATAGAAGATTGATATTCAGTTAGAATGGAATATCATTACAGAATAACACTAGAATTTATAATGAAACATGTCTTAATCACGCGAAAATCAGTATAATAATATAATCAAGATCATTAATAAAGAATAAAACAACAAAGAATATTTCAATTTGAAGTTTTTATCATAGTTATTTACAAGAAGTGAAGAGTTCAGCTATAAATAGAAGCCACTTTAGGTACACATACTCATGATGGTATTTCAAGAAGCGATTAGTTTTTATGTCCAGACACAAAGTCACAAAAGGACTGAAAGTATTTATTTTTTATCAGAATAATGTTAAGACCTTTCAGGAAATTTCCCCCATAGAGAAACCAACTGCGTAATATAATCAATATAATATAATCTAAACCCCTTTAATAATAACCAAATAAATGAATAAGTAAGTTGATCAATTACCCGAATTGCCAAGTTTTAATTTAAGTTTTGAGATAATGTAAGTAATCATCTTTCTTATTGATTAGAGAATCGGGTTTAAGTGCCTGAGAGCTGACATTTTAAAAAGTCGATGCAAATTACAAGTGGTAATAGAGATTGATGTGCTTACCATTTGTTAACTAGAAGACTGAGCCATTCGGCAGTTTCGTCCTTATAAAGAGCCCTTCTTCTTCGCAATCTGGCCAAGTCGTGATGAAGAGCTGTTTGGAGTAATCTAGATAGCCTGCCCTTTACTATAGTCCCTACTAATGCTAAAACCAGGACTAACCATGCCAAAGATAGTCCTGCGGCTCCAACTATCCAGGCTATTGTTAAAGCTCCTCCTAAGTACAAAGCCCCACGTATTGACTCTGCATCTCTCTGTAATAAAAAATAATTTTTTTTTTTGATACTTTATACTTTTTCAAGTATTATCATTCAATAAAAAGCGTTTTCTAAAATGTAAATTCAAACGCTATTCCTGCTTCTCTAATAACATACAATTTTTGGGGTAATGAAATAATTGCAGATAATTTTTCTAAACGACCTAAGTTTTTTTTTCAATGGACATTAAGAACACCTTTTAAAAGAACGTTAGCACTTAAATAGTTACGACCAGAAAGTCTCAAGAAATGAGTAGAAGGAAAAACAAACTTTACACTTAATAAATATAACTAATGGAGTCCCGGAAAATGGACATACACCATTCGCTCACGCAATATCGCGTGATTTAAAGAAAGAAGTTCCTTGACGTCATTTGAGGACGTCATTAACCTCCCTTAATATAGTGAAAAATGTATGAATAGTGAATTCTACTTCACGTCTTCACGTGAACATATGCAAATCTTTCATAGATATAAGATGGAAAAGATTCATCTTCTTAACGTGATTTGCATGGAGAAAATCTCAACTCTCTCGACTGAATGACATAAATGGAGAACAGTTTCTATACAGACTTCCTGCGAAAAATTAACATTTTATCGCACTCGAAAAGGAAATTATTTGAAAGTTCTACTCTCAATAGCTCTTACACACGCTACAGGTGTGTAACTTCAGGTTATAAATTGAATCTGGATTGTATTGATAAGAAAGTTTTGAAAGACAAAGGGGCAATTATAAATATATATGGAAATTTAATATCCCTTTTTTCCTGGAAAAGGATTTTAGAAAATGAGAGAAAGGACTTTCAGCTCTAAAAATAAAGACAAATGAAAGTAGAGCTATTTTTATAAACAGATTATATGATTAATTATTCTAAGTCATTAATTTATAAATAATTGCTCGGCCTGTATATGTATAATTATTTGAGGAGATTACCAACGAGTGACTTTCATTTTGAGATCGAAAAATATGGAAAGTGTAAAAAGACAAGTAAAAAATGATCACTCTTCATTTAAGTGATACTTTTGCGTGAAGATTTCACCTGTTTTCTCTCAACAACGTCTCTTTGTGTTTAAATTTCTTTTCCATGAAAAAAAAACTGATTTGTACATTATTCAAGTCGTGTAGTTTTACAAGGAATGCAACGTCTCAATAGAAAGAAAAAAAAATGGTTATCTGAATCGACAACATTATATTTGAATGAAAATTTCTTTGAATCAGACAAAAGACTTCTCGGAGTGAATAAATACACAATAATTCCATCCAAACACCCTTCTTCGTAAATAGAATATTAATTGAAGCTACTTTAACGGTAGAAATGTCAAGAATGTCAAGATTAAATCACTTGGGAAATTTCTGTTTCCGCAGGAGATAACATTGTTCGGGTTTGTTCTCACGCTCCTATCATTTTAGACCGGTGTATTTTAATACAATTGCAATTTTTTACAGATTTTTTATTCGAGCCTTAAAACTGGAAAAAGTAAAGTCTTCGACTTGATAAGTTGATTATTTGCATCTGTTACTTTATGAATATGTATACATTTTTTAAAATGATGCTTAAATGGACTATAGGATCGAGATTATCCTTATATATTATTATGCGGTTAGGTGAGTTGAAAAAAATTGAAGATTGATTGCCCCGTAGCGAGGTGACTTTATATCTTTTGCTTAAATGCTCAGCTGCTTGGAAATGGTAGCTTATGCCTGTTTATTTTTGAGTCACTTTATAGCAACGAGGCTCCCTGTGGCTTCTAAAACCGCAAAGTCTCAGATTTACCACAGCTTATTTCAGATTCAATGTTCTTGAAGCAGAGGAGAAATTGAACTGCGCCCCTTTCAATAAACAAATTTTTTTCCGATGAAATCATTTCTGATATGGACCACTATAATAGCAATTTTGAAACAAGGTTTTCATAATTGAATTGAGAAAATCACAGAGATTAAAGCTATACAGTATAGAGTCACAAAATGAAAAATGTCCAGATAATTGAACTCAAATTACAAAGTAAAGCAATAAATAAATAAATAAATAATATTTGACGTGATATAAGCTTAACTTACCTGTGATTTTTGGGTAACTGCGAGAGCAAACTCTTCATCAGGAGCTGGATCATCAGGGGTCATATTGCCACCCCCTGAAGCCCCGTTGCCGACAGATTTGTTAAGGGGCCTCAAAGGTCCCCCCTCCTCAGCCGGCCACTCTTCAATTGGACTACAGCTTCCCCCACCTTCGCGTTTCCCTGCAAAAACAAAAGTAAAAACATCGTTAACGTTATTTCAATTATTTACCAAATTCATCTGATTCCCAAATAAAACTCCTCGGATAATGTAAACAAAACTTTTCAAGTCCTTGATGAGTAAACAAGAGGGAGAAGCACTCGAAGTATGATAATAATAACAATGGTGATACATTTCCATCGATAAAGGGCTTCATTAAATATTTAATAATGAAAAAATATCTAAAATCTTCTTCGGAGTTATATAAAGTAATATTCCTGATTCTTGATTACTATAATAATCATCAAACTATCAGCTAAATTATTGCATTACCATTACCAGTAAATTTCAATTGACTGGTAATGACGCCTGATGCTTCTTGATTTCAAACTTCAGATTCTGATTTCACCTTCCAACCGCAATTCTCTCCACAGAAGGTGTAATTTGGCATTGGAAAGAGCAAAAATTGTCGCTTTGATTGTATTTATTGATGAAAACTTGTCACCCGGCGATGTAGCATTATTATGCAGCTATTCAGTCTATTTACTTGACCTCGATATGAAAGTTGTTGCACGACCTGGCGCATGCACAACATTTCGCGTCGCGTGTATGTTATGTATATTTCCTCGCTTCCTCGAGCACCAATCAGTGCTCAGGTAAACCTGCAGAGGTAAATGTCACTTGAATTTAATTGATGGAACAACCATGTGTACATACCGAATGAATAGTGCATGGTCATTTCAACCAGACGAGGATTAAATTAATCTCAACAACTCTCCATTCCTGGCAATGACAGAACTTACGCAAAAATAATGTCGATTGTCAACGTTTCAAGTTAATGTGTGTTTCAGTGCCGAATTTGTAAAACCACGAACATGATAATTAAAACATATTAATTCAATATTTTGAAAATTTCCGTAGAAGATTTACTGATAAAGTAACAGATGATTAATTCAATTAGTTGTATTGTTTCGAATCTCTATCTTACTAATCTTAATGTAATCAGGTATTGTAGGTGAGCAAGTGCACGTAACGAAATTCCGAGGTCTCGGAAAATTAATTAGGACTAACATTTCTCGGATCCTTCACGCAACGGCCTGATTCCCCCCTGCAGATATTCATCAGGAAAGGTGTACTAAATAAGATCAACGTCTAAGGGCAATCGGGAACACGACCTTGGCATTATGAAGGCAACCTAACACAGAATTTATATTACAAACGTTCTGAATTCTAGGACTGTTTCCTACTCAAGATCGATTATCGCATGCAACAAGATCCAGATATCAATCCATAAAAAGAGGTCGCCAAAAAAAGTGTTTTCTTCTCTCAAACTTTATAATGATCCATAGATACTACCTGAATATTTCTGATATCTATCTTATGAAAACTGTACTTGAAAGATGGTAAAATTTGTTACTTTTGAAAAACAAGGTGAACGTTTTTCACATATTCAAATGGAGCTACATAGAATTACTTCAATTCTAAGTTACTGGAAAGTATGGTAATTTTTTGTGAAGAATAATGCAGTAGAAGAAATTACCTGTAGTTAGTTTATAGTTTTTTATTCTTGGAAAAAAATTGTATGTATCCTCTAGGAACAACGACCGTATCCTAACTGGCCGTGGGACCATAAAGATCGCGTGATCGTGCCCATGCTTTCGCGATGCAGACATTCCGCGGAAATATTGATCAAATAATTCATTAGATCATGCGCTTTTTATCTCGAAACGGAAATTCTGAAGTATCTTCTCAAAAATGGAAAGAATTAAGAATTTGTAAACAAAAGAAAATTGAAATACGTAACAATAACGAAATTCGAAATATAAAAGGAACATAGAAACGTCATTGTGTTGTTTTCTTGGGATATACGATATTAAGAATGTTCTACCTTTTTTAAGGGATGTGGCACGTTTCAGATGTCTTGCCATGAATGTTGATAGTAACTGCATTTCTACTGTAAGCACTAATAACTTCCTCTCATAACTTTCTCACTTTTGATTTTTTATTTAAGATAAATTCATTCTTCATGTTTAACACATTTTTCTCTAACAATCACCAAAGTCACTTTTTTATTAGAAGTTATCTGCAATTGACGAATCACTATTAATAAACCCAGGGGGCTGAGTATATATTGTTCGCGTCCTCAAGATCAAGGTCAAAGTAAAAATATTAACTAGGCTGAGCCATTATTTTACATCATTTCTACATGATTTGTATTTATGATAAAACGAAGGATAAATTTCTGTTTAATTTAATGATTTTAAAGACAGCTTTTTTTGAAATTTAACTACGAAGCTAATTAGATAAGAATATCTCTATTGTTTGCCCAAATGACGATAAATTTTAATAAAAGCCAATTGTTGAATAAAAAGAGCTATCATTTAATTTTGCACACAAGAAAGGACACTTGCATTCCTCTATACATATGCCACATGCTGCATTAACGAATTGCACAATAATTCGTACCGTTAAAGATGGAATTTAAACGAGTTTTATTTCCGCTATGAAAATTGCAACTGGTAGACGCATTTAGTAAATTCAGTGGGTTAATTTCCCATTATGAATTATGAATTATGAGGTAATACATCCAGTTTCTGGTCTCACGTTATGTCACACAACATTATGGAGTCGTTTCGCATTTAATAAACGAAAATTTCGTAGTTTGGGCAAACAATTATTTCGGAAAATTCATCGTAAGCACAAATTTCTTCATTTAATGCCTTGACTCATATTATTCACAGCCCTCAGGAAAACAAATATACAGACAACTAAAATTCAGTCAACGAATAAATTGAACTGGAAATGTGGAAAATACTTGAAAATATTGTTAGTTTTATATCATAAATAATGTTTTCAATTTCCGAATCACTCTGAATAAATCATTTTCGACACATAAATATTTTACCTAGATGTTAATATTTTAATATCACTGTTTTATGATTATTTATATATTTATTGCAGCTTTAAGTTTCAGTGTGGAAAGTTAAGTTTTAAATTGATATAAGTAGTTTTGTGCTTAGAGTGAAAACGAAAGATAGGAAACAATTACAATTAATTTAATTGAACTATTGTTAAACTTAATTTAATTAAAATTTTCCAAAAGCACGTGCTTCTGAAGCTATGAAGCAAGAATTTGCCTCTTTGCTTCTTCGCTCACGGAATCGAACTGACTGGATGATATTCTGCCCTACTAGGTATATTCTACCTCCGTATAGAATCAAGAATAATTGCGTCTGCGCTGATCTTCAATTTAATCGTTTTAACTAAGTACAATCATTAATTGATAATTTTAACTAATTTATTTTTAATTTAAAGTAATTTTGTGTTGTATCTGATGATAGCATATTAAAATATTAAAAAGGGTGGCCATTTGTCAGGGAAATCAGGGAAGTCAGGGAAATGTCTATAACTATGTTATTTTTATCGCATTACATTATATATATATATAGCTTTCATAGTTTATTTAACAGATTTTAGAAACTTTCCAAGAATTTCAAAGGATTATAAAGAATTTCCAGGCATTCTTTAAGATTCTCTGGGTTCCTAATGATTTCAAGAAATTTTCAACAATTTTAAACGATTTTAAAAAATTTCTAGGAATTCGGATTACAAGAGATTTGTATAAGATTTAAAAAATTTCGTAGAATTTCAAAGGACTTATTCATGAAATTTCGAGTGAAATTTTAAAGAAAGTTTAAGAAATACAAAAAATTTTAAGGAATTTTAAAATTCTATGTAAAATTTTAATGTATTTCACAAGATTATTATGATTTATAAAAGATTTTGTAGAATTTTCAAGAATTTCAAGAGATTTTCAAGAATTTTAAGAGATCCTTACATATTTTAAGGGATTTTAAAGTTTATCGTGGAATTTAAATGCTTTTCACGAATTTTAAGAGATTTTAAATTTCAAATGATTTAAAGCGATATTTATACGAAATTTTTAATATTTTTCTGTCAGGGAAATTTGTCTGAACTAAAGCTTAAAATTTTGCTTATATTATATACAAGTTTTAACACTTGCTAATTACGTCAAAGATATAATTATGCTGCTGATCATACGTGTTGGAATGCTAGTTTCTTTATCAAAACTTAGACACCTAGTTTTGTCTTTTTTACTTTTAACGTAACTCGTAAAAACATGGATCATGTTTGTAATCATCTTTTATTGTTATGGTTATTTAAAATTAGATTTTATGTGTTTCAATGCACAATTCTCTCATTATTCTCTCTTAATGTTTTCGTAACTCGTTAAAAATTGAATAAAACCGTTCCCTGGTCGGAAATGTTTAAGTAATGCCAGGAAATTTTATCTAGGATCTAGTGACAAAAATAATTTGCGAAACTTGTAGCACTTTCTTCACGTTAATGCTCAAGACACGATCCGTTGCACCCGATGCACCGTTTTGTAACGGCATCGTGCGTGCAACGGTTCAATATTCCCAATTTCGTTCTCAAACATTCACCAAATGTCATTTTAATTCACTACTCTGCTTAGTTCCGCTTCTTTAGACTAGAAAATTATAACTATCTAGATTTATGGTAGTTTTATGTGTAATTTATGGCGAATCACTTTTTGTCGGACATAAATACACTCGAGGAAATAACAGTTTAGCACAGCAATTTAGATAGAGAGTTTCTGAATATATTAGTGGAAATAGAACGTTGACAATGATAAAAAACCAAGATTCTTTATGTAAATCAATTTTTTACAATAACCTTTACAATAATTAAATCTCTAAATATTTTAATTTAAAATTTATCTCGGAATTTCTATATTTGGTGTCTATACAATCAATTCTCTCCATCATATATATTCGAGAGAATATATTTGAAGCCGAAAATTATGTGTAAACCTACACTTTCGAGAGTCGGAATTTCTGATATTGATACATACTTCAAACCTGCTTCAAAGAGTCTTGTTTAATTATGGACACAGGTGTGAAAACTACCATCTTTTAATTTCATACTGGCATTTCTTCCAGTCCATATAAAAACTTTATTTAATACATACGATGTCTTAAGAATGATAAGCTACACAATTTTAGATATATTCTGACAGGAAAAAATTCTAAATTGATAAAATTCGAAGTTCTTTTCTTATTTGAAGGGAAAAGCTTCCTTATTTCTTTTTTCCGAGAGATGTTGCAATTGAAACAGTTACATTTGTAATATGTAGTACGAATACGATGTAGTAATGAGGTCGCTGGAGTGGCGTTGCTCCCAGCTACCAGTTCATCGTTACTGATCTTTTATTTGTTTCTGCACAACATCTGTCTTACGCACTACGCTACTATCCTCCATTTGAGTGCCACAACCCGACATAACATACCGATCTGACTTTATGGTGCAAGGAGCATCGGCTCGAGAATTTAAAATAATATTTCTCCTAAAAGAATCGAAGATATCGAGTAAAGCGAATTTTCCTTATACAATTTTTCCTCTAAAATTGTTTAATTTAATGTCTATGCAATATTTGTTTATATGCTATAGCATTTCATTCATCAATATCAGTATTTCAAAGTCGAATTCCCATTCTATATACACCTCTGCATAATACTGAGATTAATTAATTGAGATTAAAATTAAGATCGAAGCTTTTAATAGGCCGCAAGAACACGTTTTATTCAATGGGAAATACTCACGTTTCACCTGTATCTTATGAATTATGATAACCACCACATTAATGAAGCACACCTGCTTCGATTTTCCTTATACACATACACATGTATACTAAATATTAGCTTTATTTATATTTATTTACATATAGATGTTTCCAAACAAAACTCGAACTCTGAGGTAAAGCATGCAATCGATAAACACAAGTATTTTCAATTAAAACTTCTTCAATTTGAATTTCAAAAGTGATCTTTATAATAATTTCACTTTTGTCTTGAAGTTTTTTTATGATCCATAGACATAATTGCCTAATAATCAATGTTCATCGATGTCCAAAAGTATCAACTCAAAACTCATGTTAAATATTCCATACTTTAATCAAAAAATTAAACATGCAATGCTTTAAAAAGAGTGAAGTGTATTTTTATACTCAATCCAAAGCATAAATTCTCAAGAAAATCCTCGTTTCCATTCAAAAAATGATGTTAATACACAATTAATTTTTTTCCCACAGGATATGAGGCGAGTTTAACACCAGGTAAAAAAATTTTTTTACCTGTTGCTTCCTCTCGCGTGACTTGAAGTTCCCAGGAGAAGATTCACATTTCCGTATCCATTGGTTTGCACGAGTCTGTCGTTCGCGAACCGTTTAATCGTTTAACGGGCACAAAGCGCGATTTTTAACGCGAAAAATGGTACGATTTAGCGCGAAGATACGACCATGCAATGCTGGTTACCACCGCAACACTGACCTGCCGCCATGGAACAGAACCAAGTAACAGATCCGTCCTCTCTCTCATTTTTCTCTTTCTTTCTCTTTCATTCTCATTTTCTCTCTTTCCGTCTCTCTTACTCCCCGCTTGGTGCCCCCTACATTTTCTCCCCTTTTACCCCACCCGGCCCCCATCACTGCCTGAGTTCCTTGGACCACACGCTCACAAACACATCTAAGCCTGAGGACGAGTCACATTTTTCACACAAACTTAAGAGGCAGTGTCTGTGTCCTGCAGAGTGTACTTATACTCAGTACTCCGTCTATGTTGAGCACTTTCGAAAAAAAAACAAAAAAAAGAACGTAAAAAAAGAAGTCCTGCTATTGTTGGCGCTGATCTTCTAGAATTGGCAAGGATTTTCAATAAAAATTCAGTGTATTACTGATTTTTACGTGAAACTCCTCACTGATTTTATTCAATAAACATGTACTTGGTTCCTTTAAGAGAAAAAACATTATTTACCAATCTTCTCCGAAAATCAATATCACTTACACGAAAATTACCTATAATTACGTTTTGAAGCAAAAACAAGAAATCCAAGATAAGTTTGGTATTTCGAATGACACTCTAATTGAACTCGTTTTACCTTAGCACGAAACCTGTGATTGCTTTTCGGAAAATGAGATTGTAATTGTTACTCCGAAGCACGTAAACATTATCCAGAACCTCTTTCTGTGAAAAAATTAATTCAATCTACTCAAACATAAACTATTTAGTAAAATTCAGTTGAGTCAATTCAATTCAATCCAATTCCATAACAAACAATCAAGAATGATGATGAATGATATCTATCAATATTAGATATAATGATAATGCGCAGAGATCGTTATTTTGAAATATATTGTCATCAAATAAGAAAATGCAACCAAGGAAAGTAGAAAAGAGCAGGATGCTCTGTGAAAACTTACCTGACAAGTCTATATATAACTACACGAAGAAACACGTGGATGAGTATATATCCTGTGATCGTCGTCGCGTCACGTGAGGAAATTTTCAACGAGCAGTATATTTACTATGGATTCACTGGCAAAGTAAGCAGCGACGCTGAATGAAAATGGGGATGCGTGCGACTATCGAATGTAAGAGAGGAAGGTGTATATAGTCTGTAAACGTTGCCAGAGAGAAAGTCTACGGGGAGACAAGTACCCACATATGTACACGCATCTATACATACACATAATGTACAACACATGAGCAATTGAGCATGCAACACAAAATGATGCACACACAAAATGTATTTGCATGTTTCTTGTGTGTATATATATAAGATCAGCTCCAGATGAGACTCAAGTTTATTTGGAAAGAAGCCAAGGAAACGATGTTTATATACCCCGGACATTGATCCCCTTGATATTTATACTAATTAGTATTTAACGAAATTAACTTCTATATTTTAATCATTGCTAAAAGTGCGGCACATCTATATGTGCCACATATGCATAATGGTTGGCCCAACCATACCTTTTTTTCCGTGTAGTTTGGTCATTCAGCAAATTTTTCAGTGATGTAATGACAGCATATTCCGTTGGAACAAGTAATTAATAATTGATGATTATACTTCTAGAATGGTCTTTAAATATCAATCCCTATATTTTTAAGATAACTTGTCAATGCTCCTATAGAATATTATATACATGGCGTTATACATCACATGCTATAGTCTGAAAAATTTAGCTTCCCTAAAATAGGGGATTGTATTGTTATCGTCGTCAGCTGTAGGCCTTCTAAACGAGCGAAAAGCGTGCATATAGGTACATCGGGGTTGTGGACTAACGCCAAGCAGACTATATGGGGGATGTATTCGTTATGAAAGAAGGGTGGTTTCCCCAGGCAACCCTCACGCGTATATAAGAACGAAGGAATTAAGCCTGTCAATTGTTCTCCTAATTTGGACAGTACTTCAAAAAATTTTAAGTTACTTTTCATACCTCGGCCAATTACTAAAAATAATGCAACTACAAATTCGAGAAATCTGTGGTATTACAGATGCCAATTAATCTTCCTATTGCACAGCGAAAGATGATTAGATGATGTATAATATGATACAGCTGTAATATATCTTTATACATTCATATTTATAGTTACATCATTTTAGAGTCACTTAATTTTACAGTACATAATTTTAAAGTACATAATTTTACAGTACATATAATTTAACAATACAATAGTTTTCTTCTAACAAGTCTGACTTGTCAAACTTGTCAAACATTCAGTAACAATTAAGATTGATGTTAAGTTGTCGACCATATCTACTTATAAATAAAAGATGCAACACGTTGTCCATTTACTATAGTCATTAATCGTGTTTATTTGTAAAAGAACATATCGCCCGATTGTATTTTATTACTATATTATTATTATTTTATTTTTGAAGCGATTATTGACCAGTAGACCAACATAGTAGTTTTTATTTACTCAATAGCGATGTAGTGAAAACCATAAGAAAGATACTAAGTATAAAATTAGTATATAAAATATCTTTTTACAAAATACTGTTTTTAGCTCGGTTTTTAGACAAATGGAAGAAGATAAAGAAGTGAATGTAGTTATCGATGGAAAAGGAACTTGTATTCGTGTTTTCCCTTTTTCACCAGGATCCATTTATGTCGCAGCAGATGTTGCATCGATCCATTTGTTCACGTGCCCGTTAGTTGCCAGCACAGCGCCAATAAATTCAGTTTGAAGCTGAAGTTGAAGTTTACAAGGTCTTCTGCTCAAACTACGCTTTATAGAGCAGCAAAATTCTCCTTGCAGTAAATAAATATATTATTATGCGGTGAATTTTGTTCTTATTATTATAAAAAATTCAACAATGACAGGACTCAGGGTTCGTACACTAAATATTTTTTTCTCTAAGTTTCCCATTCTTTCACTCAGGTGCTCTTCACCTGTATGAGTCATAAATCATAATATAAAATTTTCTATCTGGAACTTGATTTATTTTTCACGAACCGTACGTCGAAAACATATTTTTAAATAATGAATTGTATCTTTTATTAGAAAATCTCTAATTTAATCAGTAAAATCAACATCATTTATATAATACATTTTATATTTATTAACATAACAGGGAAACGGAGTCGAACTCGGTGAATTTGAAAATGTTCGAGTAGTAGTTCGTGTTCGACCATTGAGTAAAAAAGAATTGGAGAAGCATTGCAAAACAATAACATCCATTAACAGTCTTAATGCAGAAATAGCAGTCGAAAATCCAAATGCAATTGGAGAACCACCTAAAATATTTTCTTTTGATGCTTTATTTGATACAAATTCATCCCAAGTCGATATTTATAATGAAACGGCTCGTCCCATCGTTGATAAAGTCCTGCAAGGATACAATGGAACAATTTTCGCCTATGGACAAACTGGTACTGGGAAAACTTATACAATGTCGGGAGAAAAGACATCTCCCCAAGTCAGAGGCATTATTCCAAACACTTTTGCTCATATTTTTGGACATATTGCAAAGGCTGATGAAAATCAAAAGTAATTTAAATCGACGTCTCAAATTTATAGGTAAATTGCACTCAATTCCCCTTTTCTTATGGTCTATATTTATTCCAGATTTTTGGTGCGAGCGACTTATTTGGAAATATATAATGAAGAAGTCAGAGACTTGTTGGGAAAAGACCAGAATACAAGACTTGAAGTAAAGGAGAGACCAGACATTGGTGTTTTTGTTAAAGACCTCAGTGGCTATGTTGTCAACAATGCTGATGATTTGGACCGAATTATGACTCTTGGAAATAAGAATCGTAAGTTGGGTAGTCCGATATGTCTCCTGTAAAAAAATTACTGCATGGGAAACTGTTTAAATGTAAAAATATAAAATGTAAATATAAACATTTTAAGAACTTAAAATGTTTAAAAACTTGTTAATTCTATTATAGGTATCGTGGGAGCAACTGCAATGAATGAGTCAAGTTCAAGATCCCATGCAATTTTCACTATTACTGTGGAATCTAGTCAACTTGGAAAAGATGGTGAACAACACGTAAAAATGGGGAAGCTTCATTTAGTCGATTTGGCTGTAAGCGAACCTCAATTTTAATTATTCGGTTGTCGTGACAAATGATAATAAAAACGTCATTTTTTCAGGGGTCGGAGCGTCAAAGTAAAACGAAAGCAAGCGGAGTTCGTTTGAGAGAAGCCGCGAAAATTAACTTATCGCTTTCAACGTTGGGTAATGTTATTTCAGCCCTGGTAGATGGACAAAGCTCTCATGTGCCTTACAGAAATTCAAAATTGACGAGGCTGCTGCAAGATTCCCTGGGTGGCAATTCAAAAACTCTAATGGTACTAGATGAAGCTAGAAAATGCAAATTTGTTGATGTAATTATTTATTAAACACTGATACACCAATTTATAAATTTATTGTCCGTTTCAGTGTGCTAATATAAGTCCAGCAGACTTTAATTATGAAGAAACGATCAGCACTCTGCGTTATGCAAATAGAGCGAAGAATATCAAGAACAGAGCTAGAATAAACGAAGATCCAAAAGATGCACTTCTTCGGCAATTTCAGATCGAAATAGAAGAGTTGAGAAAACAGTTGGAGGAAAATGATACCGAAATTTCAGAAAATTCTGATGATTCTGAGGAAATTAGAACTGGAGAAACGAGGAGGGAAAGAAGAACGAGACATAGGAAAAGTCAAATGATGACGATGGAAGAACTAGGCGATATATCGCCTAGTTTGAAAGAATTAGAAGAAGAAATAGTAGAAAGAACTGTAAAAGATAAGAATTCTGATGACAATGATGTTAATGAATTGAAACGAACGCAGTGAGATTTTATCATACTATAATATAGAAAAATTGACAGTGTCATAGATTGTAAGACAAAATGATTATAAAATACTATTTTTCAGGAGCGAAAAGGAGGCGTTACGGGAGAAAATGCAGAATCTTCAGAACAAGATACTAGTTGGCGGGGAAAATCTTTTGGAAAAAGCTGAAGCTCAGGAGCGAATTTTAGCTGCATCGGCAATTGAATTGGAGGAGAGGAAAAGTCGCGAAGAACAGTTAAAAAGAGCAATTGAAGAAAAAGAAGCCGAAAGAATGAATATAGAAGAACAATATTCTTCTTTACAAGAAGAGGCTGCAGGAACGACGAAGGAACTGGCCAGATATGAAACCATGATATTATCAGCAAAAGCAGAATGTTCTGATTTAAGAAAAGAAACCCAGAGAGAAATAGAAGGACTTTTGGAAGCTGTAAAAGAGGTCGAAAGAGAATTAAGACTCCAGGAAATTATTCTGAATAGTTATATACCTTTTCATTACCAGGTAAGAATTTATAAGATATAACCATTTTTTTAATAAATTTTAATTTAGAAAAGGATAATCAATTTCTGGAATAACTTAATTTTTCAGAGTATGATTGAAAAGTATGTTCGTTGGAATGAAGATATTGGTGAATGGCAATTAAAATGTATAGCATACACTGGAAATAATATACGAAAAGCTCAAGCTACAACTGAAGTTGAAAATAGTAAAGATGTGAGTATCTTGTTTTTAATTATTACTGATGAGATTATCGTTTTAAAATAATGATAATTTCATTTTTTAGTTACAGCAAAGTCTTCCAGATTTATCGAATATTTATCATTTATATAAAAGTGAGGCAGAAGACAATTTGGACTCCCAAAAAAAAATTAGAAGTCGATCTGGGCTTTCTAGACCGACAACTGCACATCGAAACTCATCTCATTAATTATAATATTTATTAGAGATTTCTAGGGAATTTTTTAACTTGAGGGCATCTATACATATCAAAAATACCAAAGAGAAATATTGAGACTTAATTTTTGAAAGAGATAGAACTCATGAAAGAATGTACAAAGTGTGACAATTTCAATAAACTGATGCAATGCAATTTTCAAGAAAATCATCTCTTAATTCTTTAAGACTGTTAATAATAAAATTAAATAAAAGAGTTTTAAGATATGAATGTAAAAGATTGCGTAAAAGCTATATAAAATTACATTTTATTTATCACTATATTTCATTTTTATTCATAAAATTTTGTGTACAAAAAATAAAACACTAGGACGCAATTTTCACATTGTATAATTTACGTAATATTGCCAAACAGCATAATTATGAAAATTCATGTGAGCAATAAATCAAACTTATGACTAATAAAACTTATCAGATATACGATAATTGAGATGTTTGTGTGTTGTGTAACCTAATTTTTAGTATATATAAAGCTTTGGCCGTGGGTAATTATTTATAACATTTATCAGAAAACATAGAAAAACATTTGAAAATCAGTTTTCACTTAAAAAAAAAGAATGAAGACCGTAATTGGCACTCTACTTCTTACTTTCGTGATTCTTCTTAGTTCGATTCGTAAGTATAATATGAGATAATCTTAATATTCAAATAAATATTTATACATAATAGGATATTTCAAAAAGGCTATTTTTTTCTAAAATAAAAATACCTTACGAAAAAAATCTTCATTGCAAAAACCACTACCAAGTAAAAAGCTATCAGTACAATGAACGTTGTTTTAAAGTACGAATAATTTTATTAAATAATTTTAGTAAATAATTTTTGACTACGAATAACTGCTTTTCCAATATACAATAAATGAATAAATTTATAAATCATCATTTTTTACAGAACTTAGTGCCCAAGGCGGTAATAATAAGCGACTAAATTTCGAATGTTTTGAAAATATACCAGCTGGTCAAAGCGTACGTTTATCTAATGGCCATATGTATAAATCATTAGGAACTGAGACAATTATTGTACGATATAATAGCCATGGGGATGCATATATATACCAAGGTGCTCGTACTAGCAGAACAAGCAACAGACTCGGTCATGAGTTTCCAAATAGAGAATTTTTCGAAAATAAACCACCTGGTTCCAGAATAAACTTAGCAAATGGTCAGTCTTACATATCACGAGGAACTGAACCGATTAACGTATATTATAATACCGTTAACAAAGGTGCACATATATACCAAGGCACTAAAATTACCGTAATAAACGAAGAAGGGATTGTGACCTATCAGAACTATCACCAAGGTTCAACTTCTAATGATATATCTTATCAAGCTCATCATCAATAAGCTATTAATACGTAAAAACAGTAAAAATATTCTACATAATTTATATATATAAATTATTGTACAAAAAATAAACATGTATTGAAATGATTTATCTAACTTAAGAAATTATCTTATTTCTTTTTCTTGTCTTTATTAAGGCACGGAGTTTCGAAATTCCTGATAATAATAACAAGTTCAGAGATAAGATTTAATATGCCTAAAGTTTTAAAAATTAATAAAAATCTAATATTGAATGTTAGGAAACAAAATTGTATTTTATAAAAATGAGAAATTCGTGAATTTTGTAAAATGTGTTTTTGTAAAAATTGCGATATTTTTATAAATAATTTTAGTAGATAAAGAAGTGATTATGTTTATCGATGGAAATGGAACTTGTGTAGGAGTTTCCGTTCTTTCACGAGATTTCATGAATGTTGTTGCAAACATTCCATCGAACCATTTGTTTACGAAGTTGTTTGTTGAATCGACCCCTTTGGAGCAGTTCTGTTTCTTTGGAAATAAAAATATAATATTATGCAGTAAATTAGTGTCGTTATTAATATTACATGAAAAAATAAAACGAATTCAACGATATATTATTTTTGTTAAATTGGTAAAGTTTTTTAAATTCCTATCACGTAAATATTATACCTGTAAAACTGAAATGAAAGAAATATATTACATAATTCCATTTGTTAGGAAAGAATAAGAAATAAAATTTCATAAATTATAACATTTAAAAAGAAGTAAATGCGCGTGCAGAGCGTGTGTTTAATCACGTATTACAAATATAAATAAGATACTTAAACAATAACATTTTTTCCATGTATGTCGTAGATGGTGAAAATAATGTTGTTCTCCTTGTAGGCAGCTTTTTTCTATTCAGCAATTATTGGTCACAACCAAATAAACAAGTTTGAAAATATGAATATGAAAGATTACGTAAAAGTTATATAAAAATATACTTACACTTCAATAACTAGGTATTTATTTCTCATTTTTATTCCTGAAATTTTGTGTACAAAAAATAAAACACAAGGTCGCAATTTTCGCAATATATAAGTTACGTATATTGTCAAATAGCATAATTGTTAAACTCTGAGCAATAAATAAAACTTATGATTTACAAACTATATCAGGTATACGATATTTGAGATAATTGTGTGGTAAGTAACCTGATTTGTAGTATATATAAAGCTGTGGCCGTGGGGAATTATTTAGAATATTTATCAAACAGAGAAAAACATTTGAAAATCAGTTTTCACTTAAAAAAAAAATGAAGACCGTAATTGGCACTCTACTTCTTACTTTCGTGATTCTTCTTAGTTCGATTCGTAAGTATAATACGAGATAATCTTAATATTCAAATAAATGTTTATACATAATAAGGATGTTTCAAAGAGACTATTTTTTCCAAAATAAAAATATCTTACGAAAAACATCTTCGTTGCAAAAACCACTGCCTAGTAAAAAGCTATCAGTACAATGAACATAGTTTTGAAGTACGAATAATTTTAGTAAATAATTTCAGTAAATTATGTTTTAGTACGAATAACTGTTTTTCCAATATACAATAAATGAATAAATTCATCAATCTCCATTTTTTACAGAACTTAGTGCCCAAAGCGGTAATAATGAACTACCAGATTTGGACACTTTTGAAAATATACCATCTGGTCGTAAAGTACGTTTATCTAATGGCCATATGTATAAATCATTAGGAACTGGGACAATTTATGTACGATATAATAGCATTACTAGAGATGCATATATACGTCAGGGTACTCGTACTTGCTCAACAAACTATCGTGTGTATCCAAGTGAAGAATCTTTTGAAAATGTACCACCTGGTCATCAAATAAGATTAGCAAATGATCGTTTTTACACATCAGAGGGAAATGAACGGATTTTTGTACAATATAATACCGTTAATGGAGTTTCAACTATAACACAAGGCACTAAAACTACTATAGCAGGCGCAGAAGGACTTATGCACTATCCTCGGAGCTTTTATCTGAATGGTAGATGGTAGACCTCATCATTAATAAGCTCTTAATACTATGTAAAAATAATAATACTATGTAACAGTAAAAATATTCTATATAATTTATATATTTATATATTATTGTATAAAAATCTGGATAAGAATTAAATATATATTGAAATAATTTATCAAACTTAAGACATTATCCTATTTATTTTCTTGTATTCACTAAGGCACAGAGTTTCGAAATACCTGGTAATGAGATAAGATAAGATAAGATTTAATATGCCGAAAATTGTAAAAAGTAATAAAAACCTCATACTGAAAGTTAGGAAACATTTATTTTATAAAAATCAGAAATTCGTGGTACAAGTTCGATTCAAGTCGATATGTATGACGAAACACGGAGAGAAAGCTATGGCAAAGCTATGGTTGGGCCAACCATATATATTGAAAAATATGGGGCAACCATATCTATGGTTGCTGCAGCCATAGTTTGGTCAGCGCAACCATTCAATTGCTTAGCTTATCTATTTTTTTGGTTACGCTGACAAAACTATGGTTGCACCAACCATAGATATGGTTGCCCCATATTTATCAATATATATGGTTGGCCCAACCATACCTTTTTTTGCGTGCATGGAAAAATTTTCGCAATACGAAATTTACGTATATTGTCAAATATCATGATTCTTAAAGTTATTATGGTCAATAAATCAAACTTATGACTTATAAAACTTATCAGATATACAATATTTGAGATGATGCTGATTATTAGTATATAAAGCTGTGGCTGTGGGTAATTATTTAGAACATTTATCAGGCAACAACAACACAATAAAACCGGCAAAATCCTTGAAAATCAGTTTTCAGTGTAAATAAAAATGAAGACCGTATTTGGCACTCTGATTCTTATCTTCGTGATTCTTCTTAATTTGACTCGTAAGTTAATGTGAGATTATATTAATATTCAAATAAATGTTTATACATAAATAGGATGTTTCAAAAAGGCTTTTTTTTTCTAAAATAAAAATATCTCACGAAAAACATCTTTTGCAAAAACCACTGCCAAGTAAAAAGCTATCAGTACAATGAACGTAGTTTTAAAGTACGAATAATTTTAGGAAATAATGTTTTAGTACCTACGAATAACTGTTTTTCCAATATACAATAAATGAATAAATTCATAAATCATCATTTTTTACAGAACGTAGTGCTCAAAGCGATAATTGCGGTAATAATGAACTACCAGACTCTGAAATTTTTGAAAATATACCAGCTGGTCGTAGCGTACGTTTATGTAATGGCCATTCTTATACATCAATTGGAAGTGCTGTAATTAAAGTAAAATATAATAGTATTACTAAAGATGCATATATACGCCAGGGTAATCGTTCTAGCAAAACAAGCACTCGTTTATATCCAAGTGAAGAAACTTATGAACATATACCACATGGTGTTAGAATAAACTTAGCAAATGGTCATTCTTACGAATCACTAGGAGGATCTGAACCGATTTACGTACATTATAATACTTTTAATGGAGTTGCACATGTACGTCAAGGCTCTGAAATTACTATACTGGGCGAAGAAGGATTTGTGAACTATTCTCGAAACTATCATCATAGTGGAGATACTACTGGCAGATCTCATCATAACTAAGCTCTTACTACTATGCAAAAATAGTAAAAATATTCTAATTAATTTTTATACATATATAAATTATCGTGCAAAAATGAAACACGGAAAAAAAGGTATGGTTGGCCCAACCATACCTTTTTTTCATATTAAAATGTTTTATCAAACTTAAGAAATTGTCTTATTCATTTTCTTGTCTTTATCAAAGATTCTTTATTAAGGCACTGAGTTTCGAAATACCTGCGTAATGATAAAAAGTTCAGACGAGATAAGATTTAAAGTTTCAAAAATTTCTAAGCCTTAAGTTTCAAAAATTAATGAAAATCCCATATTGAATGTTAGGAAACAAAATTTTTTTTTTAATAAAAATCAGAAAATCGTGAATTTTGTAAAATATGTTTTTGTAAAAAAATTGCGATATTTTTATAAACAATTTTAGTAGATAAAGGAGTGATTGTGTTTATCGATGGAAGTTGAACTTGTGTAGGAGTTTCCGTTCTTTCACGAGATTTCATGAATGTCGTTGCAAACGTTCCATCGATCCATTTGTTTACGAGGTCGTCTGCTAAATCGACCCCTTTGGAGCAGTTCTGTTTCTTTGGAATTAAAAATATAATATTATGCAGTAAATTTGTGTCCTTATTAATATTACACGAAAAAACAGAACGAATTCAACGATGCCAGGATCCGGGGTTCGTACTACACATTTTCTTTACACAATTTCCCGATTAGACTCGAAAGATATTTTAGAGCACACGAATGACAGTTCTAGCTGTCAAACTATGCGTCATACACAAAAATTGGATATTTTTTATTATAATTTATGTCAAGAAAATAATATTTTTAGTAAAAGTTACAAGTGGTTTTATACCATGAAATAAATATATTTGAAAACCTTTAAAACATCATATAATCGAAATTTCTACTTAAATTTTTCTTTTCATCAAATTTTCCAAAAAATTATTTGTAAGTAAGTTTGCTACAAGATAATTATTTAGTTACTTCTTTTATTAATTACTATAGTTTTTAAACTTCTTATTAATTATTTTAGTTTTTAAATTAAGGGCGTTGGAGCCAAGTTCCAATTTAAAAATTCGATTTTTTCATTTTACTCAACAAATATTAAATTTGGAATTGTTTCCATCGGTAGAATTAACCAATTTTTAACTATAATTATGCGTACAGAGCGAGAAAATATCTAATTCAAATATTCTTTAAGCAAAATGAAAATATTGAATTTTGAAGTTAGATTTTGAATTCTTCGTTTTATGCAAAAATTATCGAAATTAAATATCTTTTCGCTCTGTACACAGTCTTATATTTGAAAAAAGATTCGTGCTACAGAGCGAAAAAATATTTATCTATAATTTTCGTTGAGTAAAATGGAGAATGGAATTTTGAGCTTAACACTTGGTTCAACACCCTTAAAGTTCTTTTCTGTTGACGTTTTTACTTTTATTTATCGTTTTTATTGAAAATAATTGTAAATAATATTCTTAATAGGACAACACAGCCGAACTCGGTGAAATCGAAAATGTTCGGGTCGTAGTTCGAGTTCGACCTCTAAATGGAAAAGAATTGGACAACCATTGCAAAAGTGTAACAAAAGTTGACACTTTAAATGCAGAAATAGCAGTAGAAAATCCAAACGCTACTAATGGAGAACCTCCTAAAGTATTTTGTTTTGATGCTGTATTTGATACAAGTTCAACCCAAGTCGATATTTATAACGAAACGGCTCGTCCCATCGTTGATAAAGTTCTGCAAGGTTACAATGGAACAATTTTCGCCTATGGACAAACTGGCACTGGAAAAACTTATACTATGTCAGGGGCCAAAACATCTCCACAACTCAGGGGCATTATTCCAAACACTTTTGCTCACATTTTTGGACATATAGCAAAGGCTGATGAACATCAAAAGTAATTTAAATCACTGTCTCAAATTAATAGGTAAATTGTACTCAATTCCCCTTTTCTTATGGTCTATATTTATTCCAGATTTTTGGTGCGAGCGACTTATTTGGAAATATATAATGAAGAAGTCAGAGACTTGTTAGGAAAAGATCAGAATACAAGACTTGAAGTAAAGGAGAGACCAGATATTGGTGTTTTTGTTAAAGACCTCAGTGGCTATGTTGTCAACAATGCTGATGATTTGGACCGAATTATGACTCTTGGAAATAAGAATCGTGAGTTGGATTGTGAAAATGGCCATGTAAAAATTATTTATATAAGTAAAGATAGAGAGTATAATTAAAAATGGTTTAAATCTTTATAGGTGTGGTGGGGGCAACAGCAATGAATGTTTCAAGTTCGAGATCTCATGCTATTTTCTCAATTACTGTGGAATCTAGTCAACCTGGAGAAGATGGTGAACAGCACGTGAAAATGGGGAAGCTTCATTTAGTCGATTTGGCTGTAAGTGAATGTCAATTCTAATTACATATGTATTCAGTTATCTTCACAAATGATAATAAAAACCTCATTTTTTCAGGGGTCAGAGCGACAAAGCAAGACGAAGACAAGTGGAGTTCGTTTAAGGGAAGCCACCAAAATTAACTTATCGCTTTCAACCTTAGGCAATGTAATTTCTGCTCTCGTCGATGGTCAAAGCTCCCATGTGCCTTACAGAAATTCGAAATTAACGAGGTTGCTTCAAGATTCCCTGGGTGGTAATTCAAAAACTCTAATGGTAGGCATAAGAATTAAATAAACTGGAATACATAATGTAATTTATTACTTGTTTATTGATTTAGTAATTTGCTGATTGGATATTATCTATTTCAGTGTGCTAATATAAGTCCAGCGGACTTAAATTATGACGAAACAATCAGCACTCTTCGTTATGCAAATAGAGCGAAGAATATCAAGAACAGAGCGAGAGTGAACGAAGATCCGAAAGATGCACTTCTTCGGCAGTTTCAGGTCGAAATAGAAGAATTGCGAAAGCAACTGGAGGAAAATGGAACGGAAATATCAGAAACTGAGGGTGACACTGATGATTCTGAGGAAAGTGGAACCGGAACTGGAGAAACGAGAAGGGAAAGAAAAGCGAGACATAGAAGAAGTCAAATGATGACGATGGAGGAACTTGAAGATCGACTAGAAGAAGGAGAAAAAGTTGATAAGGCTGAAAAAGATGATAAGAGTTCTGATGATAATGACGTTATTGAATTAAAACGCACTCAGTAAGTTTTTATCCTCAAATTAGTATTAAAAATTTCAAAAATATCCAGAAACAAGAGTATTGTAAAGTATCTTTTTTATTGTTGTTTTATTTTTTTAGGAGCGAAAAGGAAGCGTTGAGAGAGAAAATGCAGAATCTTCAGAACAAGATCTTAGTTGGTGGGGAAAATCTTTTGGAAAAAGCAGAAGCTCAGGAACGGCTTTTAGCAGCTTCTGCAATTGAATTGGAAGAGAGGAAGAGTCGCGAAGAACAACTGAAGAAGGCTATAGAAGAAAAAGAAGCAGAAAGAATAGATATAGAGGAGAAATATAATTCTTTGCAAGAAGAGGCTGCAGGAAAGACGAAAAAACTGGCTAGAATTCAAACTATGCTGTTATCAGTGAAAGCTGAACTTTCTGATTTGCAAGAAGAGCATCAACGGGAAATGGAAGGGCTTCTGGAATGTGTGAGAGGAATCGGCAGGGAATTGCAACTTCAGGAGCTTATTTTGAATAGTTATATACCGGCCCAGTACCAAGTTAGAATTATTTTTATTTTAAAAACCTTACTATACTGCATAATTTAATTTTCGATAAAATAAATTCTTTTTAAACTATTTTTCAGACTATGATTGAAAGGTATGTTCATTGGAACGAAGACATTGGCGAATGGCAATTAAAATGTGTAGCATACACTGGAAATAATATGCGAAAAGCTCAAGCCACGTCTACAGTTGGAAGTAATAAAGATGTAAGTTTATTTCTAAACAATTTTCTTTATTAGTAACATTTAAATAATAGTTTAATTAATAATAATTTTTTTTAATTGCAGCAAGCTATTCCAGATTTATCGAACATCTACCTCTCATATAACACCGAGACAGAATCGAATTTGGCTCCCCCCAAAAAAATTAGAAGTCGATCAGGAGTTCCTAGACCAACTACAGCTCATCGACGTACACCTCTTCAATAATTTCATTAATTGTCCTGTGCAACAGATTTTATAGAATTTTTTTTGTTTATAGTGGTCACTTATTCGCCAGAGAAAATTCTAGGTACCATTTTCGATTTTTATCCTTAGTTTACTTTCAAAAGTATTTTCTATAGTATTTTTTTTCAAAAGCATTTTATTTTATATGTATAGCATTTTGATTTCTGAAGTACTTTTTAAGATTGTAATTATTTTTTATATTCTCGTCAGAAATAATGTATTATTTTTTATTGCAATAGACAAATCGTAAATAGTTGTCTTAAATTCTCATGGGAGTAGAACCAAAGATAACGTAAGTTTGAATAAAAATCGATATTATTAAATAGATTATAGCAGGTAAATCAGTATTTAAAATTAGTAGACTGTACAAAACAAGGTTGGATCTAAGACGAATGGGTACATATTGTGACGGCATCTTATAATGTCACTAGTTATTATAATCTTAATGATTAATTCCTAACTTATGTTTTAAGAGCTTATTTAGATATTATTAGGAAATCATTTTTTAGATTTGAAGAAAATCATTTTATATAAGTAGTACTCAAATTATATTGTATCTAAATTGCGAATTATTTTCTTCGCTGTGATGATAATTAAGCCGATTTTTTCTTAGTTCATTTATACCTAAAAGTCTTTTAGAAATGATTAGTTTTTGCATTTATTAAGCACTGTGATAAAAAAGAGAACGCTCTTATGTTTTTATATATTTTTATTTAAGTGCAAATTGTCACGTGAGAAGGTAACATTTTATGGTATAAGTATATTATTGTACACCAAGCACTTGTTTATCTATATTTATTGTTTCGTAAATAAATATATAAACTTCACTCAAAATTTATTTAATTAAAAGGCATAAATAGGCCTGAACCTTTAAAATATTTACGTTATACTAAATGTAATATAAAAAGTAATTAATTTTTACATTATGTTTTTGTTGTTTTGCATTTTTTATATTCTTCTTCATCCCAAGCTCGTCTCCTACTTTCTAAAATTTCTTCTAGAAAATTTTCATTAGGAGTTAATTTACCCATAAAAGCAGCAGAATAATTACCAATTCCAGGATCGTCAAATACAATTTCTTCATCGACAATCCAATCTGAATATTTAATTTCTGTCACGATTTGAAATCCAACTTTCGAAGCTGCGGTTTGATTTTTATCAGAAGTGAAAATTCCTCCAATTGCTGATAGTTGAAGACTATTTGCTACTTGATGAGAAGCATATAATAATTCAACATCTAAATTTTTATTTTTGTAGGAAGGATGCACACAGAGAATATAAATTCGTAGATATTTATCGACTTCAAATTGATTGTAGGCATCTGCTTGGAGAACCAGAGTACTTTTTAAACTCATAATTGATTCTAAGACTTTTCCTTGGAATATCTATTTTTTAAAATTTATATGTCATGATTGATTATTTTTATTTTTATATAATATTATACATAAAAATAATTTTTTTTCGACCTGCCTGGACTCTACTGTATGTATTTGTTTTATCTAATAAACTATTGATTCTTGTAATAATAGTACCAATAACTCTTCCAGATGATTTACTGATTGCAATTAAACTGGTACTATCATTCATCCAAATTTTGATCAAATCCAAATATTGTTCTTTAGACTCACGATCTTTCAGCAATTCTGAAGACCTGCACGGTGGATCTTCTTTAAAGTAATGATGCTAAAAAATAATTTGAATTGAACATTTAAATGAATGGTCAAAATATTGTTTGATATTTTTTATTAAAATATCTTTTTAAATTGCCTGTACTAAACTTTTATTAATCGAAGCACTTCGTCATAATAATTTTCCTGTAAATCCATAATTTCACAGAAGGGTGGTGCTTGCCATATCAAAGGTGCTTCTCTTCGTTCCTCTATTTCCAAAAAACTCTCCGTTTCTGTCACTTCCTCCATTACTTGACCGAAAATAATTTTTTATTAATAAAAAATATTGAAATTTTGTTTAAAACTAATAAATTATTTAGGTTATTAGTTTTGACAGTCTTGCTAGCAGTTTAAATTTTATAAACCGATAATAATCGACTCAATATTTAAAAAAGTAAAGAACACATTTGTTTAAAAATTAAAATATATTTATACATCCTTAGACATTAGAATCATTTTTTATTTTTGAAATTTTTGAACAATTTGAATGAATAATTTTGACAAGTATCGATATATTTGATAAGGTTCAATTTCACAAGTTAAAAAAGTGTAAATTTATGACTCCAAATTTTTGTACACATTGAAAATTGAAATTGTAAATAAAATGCATAACCATGATAAATTGAATTCAGGAATGAAACTTAGGATAAGTTTTTTGGATAAATCTTTATTGAACAAAAGCAAATCTTTTCAAGAAGAGGATATAGAATTTATTGATCGACCCGATTTCGTATCTTGGTTCACAAACTTAAAGAAAATATCCGATCCTAAAAGTACGAGTGATCCAATAGTAAATGAGAGATTATCAAATGGATACAGGATCGTTGATCTTCGATTGGATCATGTCACTGAAACACTAAAACTTATAAAAGTAGTTTATTTATTAATTTATTTAGGTATATAAAAGAAATTTAGTTATAGTTCCTAATAAAATTATGAAAAAAAAAAGAATAAGAAAGTATAAAGAATATCAAAATAAGGGAAATTCTGTTTGAAAATTTCATTAATTTTAAATTATTCAATCGATAGAAGGCAAAAAATATATTGAAGTATTTTATTCAGAATCACTGTATCGAAACTGATCCATTATGCAGAGCAACAGACTTAGCATTAGATCCAATCTCCCTCAAAACTTTGGATTACATTTTGCTGAAAAAAATTGCTGATTGGTGCAGTTTTTGTGCAATAGAAGAGGGTACTGGAAAATTAGTTGGTGTCATAATAGGATCCTTGAAACCAAAAAATAACCAAAGAAGGACAGAAACAAGGATAAGAGTAGAGCTTCTTTTAGATTTATAATTTAAATTATTAAAAAAATATAATTTTTAATTTTTAATGAATAATCATAAATTTTAATTCTGATAAATATTTTTAAATAATAGCCACATCAAGGACAGAGTCTCTTCTATCTGATGACCTTAAATAGTTGCCTGATCTCCAAATCTCAAATTTATGAAAAGTTAAATGTCGAAAATTATTTTCGAATTTATATCTTATATGTTAAAACGCAACACAGGGAAAAAGGAATTGGACTTGCATTAGTTCGATCTTTTATAGATAAATCGAGGGAATTAAGAAATTCAGTTTGTGTTGGTGCGTTTTATCCTGGTCCAGCATTAACTATAGGTAAAGTTCTATAATATTGTTATGAATTAGAAAATAAATTACTATTAATTAAGTTTAGTTAGAACAATTTATAATTTATCAATAATTTTAGCAAGAAGATTAGGTTTTAAGTTTCTGGAGAATATTTCTTTTAAAGATGCAATGATAATTGGAGATAAAGATCCCTTTAATAATAGTCGTATAAAAAATGAAAAATTATACTGCATGTCTTTGACTATCGAATTAATTCCTGAAATTGCAGTTATTAATATCGATAAGCCCTCTTCAAAGGCAAAAGCAGAAACGAAGAAAGACAAGAAAAAGAAAAAAACGAAATGAGTTTTGTATTTTTAATTACAATTTTAATAAACATTTTCAAGAACAAAATATTTTCATATATTTAAGTTAAAGCTCGTCATTCAAATGTTTATTTTCATCCAAAGTGGAAAAGTCTTTCCGACAAGGTAAATTTTTCCAAAATTCTACTCTTTCAGGCCACAAGTTACGATCCATGAAAATCTCATTCGAATTTTTTATATGAAGGTATTCAAAAGGATGTGTCCTGACTGCTTTCCACTTAACCGGAACTTCATGTGTAATTTCCGGGGTTGGATTTCTAAACATACAACAAATAAAAATCAGATTATAATAATAGTTAATTTTTCAAAATTATTTTCATTTAGAAAAGTTTTTACCCTGAATTTGCAAAATTGAACCAAAGCCTGGTCATCAGATTAATCATCTTTTGATCTTCATTGCTCAAAGGTGTGTTTTTGAACAATGTTTCACCAATTGGAAATAAGTATTGATTTTCATCTACATGGGATACTCCATAATCTCTTATTTCGTCTCCGAAAATTTTGCTAAAAGATGAACTTCCCTTATATGCGAAATAACAAAAATAGACAGATGACGATAAAAATTCTAAATGATATTTCAGAGAATTGTGAGCCGGGATATAAAACCAGGCATCTGTGTACATCTAGAATTTAATTTAATTTCAAAAATTAGTTTTTTTATGTTTAATATCATATATTATATATAATATATGATATTCAATAGCTTACGTCTATGACATTAAACCTCGTAGATTCATCGACAAGTCGATCATTCAAATAAAATTCTCGAATGCTCTTGGTTACATTTTTTATAGAACTTTCAGGACAGAAATCTTCGTAAAGTAAACTTAAAGGTGCAATAGTTTCGAATTCTTCGTTCAGTTTTTTTATTAATTCGCCATCGAATAGTCCATAAATTGCTGCATATAGAGTGAAAAGAAGAGAGAAATTCCTTATGCATTAAAAAATAGAATATAAAGAATATAAATTAATAATTTAATTTATAAATAATTAAATTATTATATCAAACCAGAAACTTTAACAGCGCCCTCATGGGAAGTAATGCTAGTCATCCATGGTATATCAGCCGTTTTTCCAGTTTTAAATGATATGACTGGATCCTCTATTAAAAATGCTCCAGGGTAATCAGGTTCTACGACTGGCCTGAAAGGTATCATTGGACAGTAATCATATACCTAAAAATTGAAATACATATTTGAACGGAATTAATTTTTAATTAAATTTAATAAATTCATTATATGTTTTACCTGAAAAGCTCGATCAGTGGCAATAATATCAATATGATTTTTCGTTTTCAAACATTTTAACAAATCCTTCGAGTCACTTGTTGGACAGTTTAAAAGGTGAGCAAATTTTTTAGCTTGATTTTTCGCCAGTCCTGCCTTGGTCAAAGCCCAAGGACAAAAGGCCGTTCCACTTTGTGATATTCCTCGATGGAACAAGCCTAAAAACAAATAATATAAAAATTTATTTTTTATAACAGATTTTTTTTTGGAAAATAAATATAATAAAAATAAACAAATAAATAAATAAATAAATAAATAAATAATAAATGAATCTAATACCTTTTGAAAGTGGGCTCATCATATGATAATGAACACTGGAACCACCTGCACTTCCACCAAATAAAGTCACTCTATTCGGATCACCTCCAAATTCAAGAATATTTTCCTGCACCCATCGAATCGACTGTGCTTGATCTTTCATTCCTTGATTTCCAGGAATTATTAAATCTTCCATACTCAGAAAACCTAATGGACCCAGCCTTAAGAAACATTTTTAAGATTTAATTTGGTCACCAAACAAATTAAGATATGAGTATTCAACAATTAAAAATAAAATTCTTCGAAAAACTACGTTTGAATTTTCCCGCCTTCGTACGGTGGGCAAGGCAATGAGCATTGCGCAAGCGCAGAATGTCACGTGATAAGCGTGAATTTCAACTTAATTATTTTCAAATTTGTGAATATTTTGAGGCTTAAGAGTTAACTTCAGTATAAATTTTATGAAATATAAGTATCTTTACTTCTTATTTTGCACTTTTTAGGTCAAAATAATGCTCAAAATTTATATATTTGCTAATTGAAAATTCACGTTCGAATTTTGCTTTAACCGATTGCGCGCGCAGTCGCCATGTTGATTGTTTTGATCTCAGTTTGCTTCGAGAACCGAAACCGCGTCTTCGTGGTCCCCGATTTTCTGTCGTAAAGTCTATAATTTAACTCTCGTATCGTCTAAATTATATCGGAAATTCATGCTAGAGTCTCGTTTAATAAAGTTTTTCTAATAATTTCGGAAAATTAAGATGTAAATGGTGCTATTTGCTTGTTTCGGAATTCGTCTGAAGGCACATGCCACGTTCGTTTTGGAGGCTGTTTGTTGTGATCGTGTTTTGTTTCAGAATTCGGCCAAATTTTGTGTTCAAAACGCGAATTGGAGCCATTAGAGGGTTAATTGTTAGTGACGTCTTTTGTTTTGTCTCTCTCGGTAGGCGTTGTCGAACGTTTTTTTGGTCGAGAAAGAATAAGTGTTGATTATTCGTCGGTGGTCTCTTTATTACTATAAACAAAACATCGTTTTGGACTTCAAGGCGTCATATTTGGTGAGTGGAAATACAATTTCACGAGTTTAAAAGATTAGAAGTAAAACTTCGCAGTTGACAAAGAGTTAGGTTAGGTTAGGAAAATTGTCAAAATTAACTAGACTCTATACACCTAGCTGTAGAGTCTTTGTTGCCGAAAATAATCGTGGTCTTTTTAATGTAAACGATGTAAACCTCAATTCCTTTTGTGTAGGCAATATGTATTCAAAGCTAAATTTCAAATATTTTGTTCCAACTTAGATTGTTGTACAACAATAATGTTTTGTTTTCTTATTTTTCAGATGTTCCTGAGTCGTTTAAAAACGATGTTCTTTTTTTAAATAGGACAAAGAAATAGTTTAATTAATAATATGATTTATTGAATTCGTGATAGATTTAAATATTTTTCAAATTAGTAGTAAATTAAAAAAAAGTGATATGCGTGTTGAATTTTGGATAAATGCCATAAAAGCCATCAACTAATATAACTCGAAGCAGGTAAAATATTATTTTTAAATATCGATTAGACTCTGAAGACTGCATTTTATGCATTCTTTATGATTACATAAACAGCTGTGGTAAATTTTAATATTCCAAATTATATTTTGATCTCTGAATATTTTCTTATCAATTTATATATATTTTTTAGTTTTTCAGATCTGAAGGAAAGGGGTATCCGAAAACTGATCTAAAATGCAATTTTACCTTGATTACTATCCGATGGAATGGTACTTTCCATACCACCGTGAAGAAGCCAGGTTCTATCAAAATCAAAGGATTATGGCAAGTCATATAGGCAAGTCAATTTGGTAATTCTATTTCCAATTATATCGGTCGATAATTATTTGTGAGAGCACTTCTAGCCTCTCCTAGATCGTGACTAGAAACTATATATTATAATCAGGAATTGAATTAGTTAAAAGAAAAATATGGGAGAAATATTTCGTTGAGGATTTTAAATATGTACATTTTTACAAATATTTAACAAATCAATTGTAGATATGAACATTTTAAAAATTAATTACCTATAATTGACTGCAACGAAGATCAATTCATGGTCAAGTAAAAATTTAGGATCTGAGAATTTTAAATTCCCAGCACCTGTGACCCAACCACCTCCGTGAAACCATATCATAACAGGGTATTTTTTGTGGTTCTTAGAAATTGATGTTGAAGATGATAATTGGGGGGTATAAACATTAAGATATAAACAATCTTCTTCCCCAACAATCTCTTCTTGGTGGGTGTAAATATCTCGCTGAGTACATATTTTTGAATCATTTTTGACAGAAAGGACTTCGGTCCAAGATGCTGCTGGCTTTGGTGGCTTAAATTATGATAATAATAATTATAAACTATCTTAGAATTAATATTAGATATCCGAAGGAATTCTAATTTCATCTTTCTTCTAAACAGAAAATTATCATTTCAAAATTGTGATACAAACCTCGAACCTTAATTCTCCTAAAGGAGGAAGTGCATAAGGTATTCCTTTAAATGCAGAAAATTCTCTTCCTTTTCTGCTTTTCATAAAAATGCCTTCGATAGTTCCGTTTTGAATTTTAACGATAGGATTATCTCTAGCACAAATCGAGCCAAGTGAAATCAATCCGACAATAATTAAACTCCAGAAAATCATTTTTAAATATGGAAATTATGTTTCGTACTTTATGAAGTAGACCTATAAATTTCTTATTAAGAAATTTGAATTATTTTAGCGATCTCCGTTTAGTTTAGAAGTTTAGACTAATAAAAAATAGATATACCAAATTTAAATGTAAGGTTTGAAACAGGAAAGTTTAAAAGAAGTTAATATTTTAAATACTGAAAAACTGCTCTTAACTTTAAGTCACGAAACGAAAGCAAGTCAAGTTCACTGTATAAACTGCAGTTAAAGACTAAAGATTATCTCAAGGCTAAAATTGTGACTCTACCTGAAGAATTCTGGTCCAAAGTGCAAAACCAGGGGCGCCAACCTTAGGGAGGTTGTGGGGGGTCGGGTTTTCATGATTTCGCTCGACTTATTTAAAGAAAACGATAAGGAACGTTTATCTATTAGCTAAGTTGCATTTTTTCTATTACTCTATTTGACTTCAAGTGAGATGTCTGGAAAAATGAAAGCCGATAAAGTAGGAATTAGATAACTAACACATGGCCTTCATATGAAGTAATATAATTTCTTCATTTATAACAAACTAAATTCACACTTGCGAAATCGTTGAATTAAATATGAATTTATTAACAATATACGCAATTATATAACATATAAACTCCAAAATTACAAACATGAAAAAATATCAGTTATTTCTGAAACAATTGTTAGAATCTCAAATTTAAAATATATCCTATTAAATGATTTCTAATTCTTTAAACAATGTTTAAAATTCATCTTTTAATCCCTGTTCTTTGTCTGAAAGAGGAATCTCAATACGACAGGGCAGCCTGTCCCAAAATTCTACTCTTTCAGAAAGTAAATTTCGGTCCATATAAATCTCTTTAGAATTTCCAATGTGAAGATACTCAAGGGCATGAGTTTTAACTGGCTTCCATTTTACTTGAACTTCCGGTGTAACTTCGGGAGTGGGGTTTCTGAAATCAAGCATTATTTTAGAAATACTTCTATGATTTTATTTAACAAAATAAAATAATAAATATTAATTTGCACTTACGCTGAATTTGCAAAATTAACCCAAAGGCTAGTCATAACATCAATGATTTTATTATCTTCATCACTCAAAGGTATATCTGGGAATAATTGTTCACCAACAGGGAACAAATATTGAAGCTCATCTGCGTGAGATACTCCATAATCTTTTACTTCATCCCCAAATATTTTACTAAAAGATCCGCTTCCTCTGTGTGCAAAATAATAATAATAAACCGGTGATGATAAAACCTCGAGATGTTCTCTCACAGCATTGTCAGCTGCGATATAAAACCAGGCATCCGTGAACATCTAAATTAATAAAATCGATATTTTTATATAATAAACCAATTTCCATAAATCAACGTTAATTAGATTTTTACTCCAATAATAAATTAATAATGCCTAAATAACTTACATCAATAACATCAAATCTGGTAGATTCATCAATAGGTCTATCACCCAAATAAAATTCTCGAATTTCCTTCGATATATTTTTTATTGTGTTTTCACAACAATATTCCTCATAAAATAAAGTTACCGGTGCAGTTGAATCCCAATCGTCGTTTAGCTTTTTTACTAATTTACCGTCGTATAATCCGTAAATAGCTGATAATTTACAAAATTCAGAGAAAATAATTTCATTAAAATTTAGTTTGACCTTTTGAGAATTTAAAATATGTAAAATTATTAAGTAAACTCACTAGCAACTTTGATTGCGCCCTCCTGTGAATTAATTCCAGTCATCCATGGCAAATCAGATATTCTTCCAGTTTTTAAAGATGTTGCAGGATCTTCTTTTAAAAATGCTCCAGGATGATCAGGTTCTATGACTGGCCTAAATGGTATCATTGGTGAATAGTCGAAAATCTATAAAGTAACAAGAAGTAAATTAAGAAATTGAAGCGAAACTAATTCAGCTTCGGCTTATATATTTCAAAATTAGGATTAGGTTTCTCGAAAGTCCCTATTTTTTTCTTTTTTTTTAAAAAAGAATCTTTTATGGAAATTAAACTCATTTCGATAGAGAAACTAACGATTTAAAAAGTAAATAACTGTTTCTACACTTGCCTCGCGTGTCTAGCTTACTCAACCGAAACGAAACAAACGTTATAAATGTAGTCTGTACTACGAAAACTGAAGGATTGAAGAAATAGAAATATATTAACTAGTAATTATAATATTATCCCTGTAATTGAATTTCTTCGTCAGTATAGAATAATATATACACTATACATAATTACATATACACTTTTAAGTACTCGTAATTTGCATTAAGTGCAAGGCGAGAGATATTATCCAAGATCTTACGTATACATAAATTAAACATTCTCCATTTCTGCACTTTTGCATCAGCTTTTACCTACATTTGGACACGAAATAATTTTCCTACATTTATTTTTGTTAGCTTGACATTTAAATAACGTATAAACGTAGGAAGACAAAATTAAAAGTGTAGAAGAGAAAAATTCGTTCATTAGAAGAACAAGTTTAGTGACCTTTAAACAATTTTTTTCAAACCTAACAAAATAGATGTTAACGTTCTCTATACATGAAAGGAATTCCCGATTTTAGATATAGTTAGTAATAAACTCTATTTATAATTAACAATTTTTAATAGTATATGGAAATCGGTACTATTTTTTTTGTTACCTGATAAGCTCGATCAGTAGCAATAATATCTCTATGATTTTTCGTTTTCAAACATTTTAACAAATCCTTCGAGTCATTTGTTGGACAATCCAAAAGGTGGCCTAATTTTTTAGCTTTTTTTTTTGCCTCGCCTGGCCTAGTTAATGCCCATGGACATAGTGCTGTTCCGCTTTGTGAAATTCCTCGATGGAAAAGACCTGAAAATAAATAATATTTTTAAGGGAGTTGAACCCAAATGTTAAGCTCAAAATTCCATTCTCCATTTTACTCAACGAAAATTATAGATAAATATTTTTTCGCTCTGTAGCACTAATCTTTTTTCAAATATAAAATTGCGTACAGAGCGAACAAATTTTTAGTTTCGATACTTTTTGCGTAAAACGAAGAATTCAAAATCTGACTTCAAAATTCAATATTTTAATTTTACTTAAAAAATATTTGAATTAGATATTTTCTCACTCTGTGCGCATAATTATAGTTAAAAATTGATTAATTTTTCGGAGGGAAAAAATTCCAATTTTAATATTTGTTAAGTAAAATGAAGAAATCGAGTTTTCAGATTGGAACTTGGCACCAACACACTTAAATTAAAATTGAATAAAATTTTTTTTTAATTGATGCTTTCTTAAATTGTGGGAATAATTAAACTATTAAAGCAATTCGAATGGAAGATTTAAAAGAAACCTACCTTTGGAAAGTGGACTTATCATGTGATAATGGGTACTGACTCCACCAGCACTCTCCCCAAATAATGTTACTCTGTTAGGGTCACCCCCGAATTCAGCAATATTTTCATGCACCCATCGAATCGATTGAGCTTGATCTTTCATTCCTTGATTTCCAGGGAGTATTAAATCTTCCGTACTCAGAAAACCTAAGGGACCCAGCCTTTGACAAAATTTGTTTAATATTTCCGTTTTTTGGTATATTTATTACTATATTCATATTTATTAATATATTAATAGAAAGTACCTGTAATTGACTGTAACTAGGATGACTTCATGGTCAAGCAAAAATTTCGGACCATAAAAGTCGAAGTTCCCAGCACCTGTGACCCAACCACCCCCGTGAAACCATATCATAACAGGGTAGTTTTTGTGGTTCTTAGAAATTGAATTTGGTGATGATAATTGGGGGGTATAAACATTAAGATATAAACAATCTTCTTCTCCAACAACCTCTTCTTGGTGGGTATAAATATTTCGTGAAGTGCATATATTGGGTTCTTTATTGGCAAAAAATACTTTAGTCCAGGCAGCTGCTGGTTTTGGTGGCTAGAATTATAATAATGATATTAATAATAAACAATTGTATTTAAATACGTTTGGTCCCCCAAAAAAAAATTTTCTAGAACCGCTCATGCATATAAAAAAATATAATACCTCTAGAAGTCTAAATTTACTCTTACTAATACTTTTAATATTTAATACTATTTTATACTTTTAATACTTTTCGTATTATATAAGAAATAATGATTAATTAAAACGACGAATGTTTTATTTAAATAATTCTAGAGTCATGATATTTAACGTTTATTAAAATTTTATCAAAAAAATTTTTTTTTATTTTTATATTTAATTATAAATATAGAAATATTTATATTTATAATTTTAAATATTTTATTTTTTTTTATAGAAAGGCATATAAAGTTAATTAGGTGATCGAATATAAGTTATAGACATCTATTCGTCACGTGGATGATAGATGATATATTTGCATTCTGTCTAATGCATAATGCATAAGTATAAAAATTAACATAGCAATGCGCTCAAATTACAGAATATAGGAAAAAATCATTTAAAAAGAGTCAGCTGAATGCATCAGGAAATCTACTGAGTTGATTAAATTTCAAGGATTTTCTTCAGATTTCTTTTTTTTTTATATAAACGAAATAAACCAGAGATTATTCATCAATTTCGAGCTTTGTCGATCTTAAAAATAAATAGGAGAATTGCGTCAAGGTTGGACATAGTTTTTACTCTTGTCCATATCTTTTGTTTCAAAAATAATTCGAGTAGGTACTTTTAAGGTTGGCCCATGTAGTCAAGGTTGGACCACCCACAAAAACTAATGTAAAAAAATCTTCTATGAAAAAGTGCAATGCATTTCTTTATTTATTAATCAATTTCATATATTTTTACATAGAAATAGATCAAAAAAAAAGTTTATATTTCAAATGAATATTTAATGTTTTGTAAACATTTATTTTTATCATTTTTTTAAATATTCAATTTTTTACAGTTCGCTTACTACGTGCACAGAACATGCAATATATGTACTCAGCTGTTTAATCGTAATTTGCAATATCTAATAATATATTTTTCGAAATTGGCCCAACCTTGAAAACATGCATTATTAGATTATTACCATATTGTGACATGCCGTAGCCAAATGAATTATGAAAGAAAGTAACCCCCATATCAGCCCATAGCTGCACGTTGTTAATTATAAAGTACATGATACAAACAAATGCTTAGCTTGAAGGTCCCATGCTTTGGATTCGAGTTATTAGCCTTTTTCAGAGGATAATGAAAAACTTTTTGTGTTTTGGCAAACGACACGGTGGTTAATATGTGTCGCTTTAAAAAAAAAAGGAAAAAACCACAATGGTCCAACCTTGACTAGGGTCCAACCTTGAGGACATTCCCTTACAATTTTTTGAATGAAATTATAAAAAGTAAATGAAATATTATAATTGTTATAATCTTTCTACTTACCTCGAACCTTAATTCACCCAGTGGAGGTAGGGCATACGGAATTCCTCTGTATGCAGAAAATTCTCTTCCTTTTCTACTTCTCATAAAAGTACCTTCCATGGTACCATTTTTTATCTGAACTATGGGATTCGAGGTGGCAACAATCGATCCAATTAAAATTGATTCAAGAATTATTGAGACCAGTAGAATCATTTCGGATTATTAATTATAATTATTAAAAATAAAAATAAAAATGATTAAAAATCAGAATTAAATTTGAAAAAAGAAGATTGTAAAGAAGATAATTTAGATTTAAATTTTATATACTTGTATCCTAGTATAAGAGAGACGAAATTATCACCGCATATTCGCTTCCTTCGAAGGCAAAATCATTACTGTGTACCTCTAGAAAACCGGTGTCAGATCTTTAATCCTTGTTAATGATGCCTACCACTGTGTGAGTCAGTTTCCTATATAAGTTTTAAACACCAATACTAATTTATCCTCCAACGCTATCTCATTGTTACTTCAAGTGCAAGTTGTATATATAATATATATATACTTTAAAAGAAGTAATGTACCGATCAAAAATCATTATAAAAAGAAATGTGTAAAAGGAAAGGAATGTTAATATAGAGAGAAATAGTAGTGCAGGATTTCTTATATAGGATGATAGAATAGTAGATTATAAGGAAAAACTTCTTTGACTCCAAACTAAGAACCGTTAAAAAATTTTAAAGTAAATTAATCGATAAAAATAATTATTAAATATTTTTTTAATAATTGAGATTTATAAGAAGAACTCTCATTGATTTGAATTACAAAAAAAGGTTTAAGTTATAATATTTTAAAGTTAATAATTTAAAAAATGGTTTGAAAGCCTAAATCTGCTAGTAATATGTATACTACTTTTTCTATATCATTGAGATTTGGCAACATAAAATTGTAAATGTCAGTATTTTTGTACTAAATGTGGAAAGAAGGTTATTACTATTTTTATTAGAACTTATATATTTATTGTAGCTGCTTATTAAGAGCGTCCGGTAAATGCTGATAGCCTCTCCAAATTCTATAAAACATAGAAATCAAACAAAAAATTTACTCTAAAAATATAAATAGATTTTTTTTCACTTTCACATTCCATGCATTTTGCAATATTACATTGACAATTGAATTGCTAATTAAATTGTCAATTAAATATTTTTCTAGTTTGTTGAATGTTCTCTCGATCGAGAAAACGTCACATTGAACTAAGTCTCTGCAAAAGAGGATTTAAACGACATGCAATCTAATGTCAATTGAGATAACATATTACGACGTTTAACTTACTCTAGGACACGAAATCTCTTGTGTAATAATTACGTATTGCAAAATATAGAATGTATTAACTCATATATCTAAAAGTTATATATTCTTGCTTAGTTCTTTTGCCACATGTTTAAAAAACGTTCAACAAAAATCACTTTCGGATTTAAACTGTTTAACTTTAAAATTTCAACTTAAGATTGTAAGATTACTTTTGGAAAATTTGCAATTAGAGATTGTTCAATTTATTAAGGGTAAACTAAAATTAAAATTAACTAAATCAATTCTAAATCATCAGTCTTATTGAAAGCATTAGTAGTTTTTTTTACTGCATGTGAATTCAAAATTACCCCGCAGAATTTTTTTTGGAAAAAAATTATCTAAAAAATGCTTGGGTTGAAAATTTACGGACCGTAAATATACATTGATTAAAATTGTTAAAACCAGTTAAAACTTTTTAATTTGATTATTTTTCTGAAAGGCCCTTATGGTAAAGATTTCGATATGAAATGAAATCAAATTATTTGGTAATGCAGATATTTACATTTATCAAGTGATTCAATCTTTACTTTCTACTGTGAAAACTAGATGGCATAAGTGACTGGAAATAAGTGAAAGGGACTTTTCCGAGGGCTTTACCTCGAAAATATATCTTTAACCCCTCCCACGTTTGCATTGAATGTGCAAAGGGTGACTAACCCTCCAAAGAGGGGTCAGTTGCTCGGTCTTGTGGGAATTTACCCTTGATCAACGAATGCCTTCCAAGCACCAAACGCCATTTTGTTCCCGTCTTTCTTTATAAATTTTCACATTTTTGCATTTATATCAAAGTTTATCCTAAAAATCACATGGCAATTCACCAAAAATACCCTTATTTATTATTATTTTATTTACAATTATTTCCGATCATCGTAGAACCAAATTACTAATTTAATTTTAAAAACTGGGAGGATTTACGAGGATCTAAAAAGAGTGATTTCTCTTATTTTTATCATTTATATTATTTATAATATATTTGAATTAACTTTAATTGTTAATTATTAAATTTGTAAATTATTATTATACTCTGCATTGAAATAACCTTAAAGACAATTTCTCGATTGATTAATTATATTAACAATTAATTATGTCAAGAATATTATTTTTTGGTTATAAATATTTAGGTTAGATGAATATTTTATTTAAAATATTTCTCACTTCTATTCGTTTATTTCTGATTTCCCCGATTCTTGGAATATTTTAATGTTTGTTTAGTATATCATAATCAAAATTTGCTCAAGTGTTACGTGAAAATGATAAAAAAAAGTGCAGACAGAGAACTGATTACTATTCCTCATTATATAAAAAGAAGTTTTTTTTATCACTGATTTACATTTAATTTATCTCAGTTTTACATTTAAAAATTATCAATTATATTCTTTATTGCAAATTTATTCCATCTGGAGACGCCACTAACCCTCTTAAATATTTTTGCCATCCAGAAATTCGTATTCCAGACTTGAGTCACACTTTTTAACCAAATTAAAAAATGTTACTTTCAAGCAAAAATTCAGATCATAAATATTTTTTCCCACAAAAAAATTTATTTATTTTTTGTAATAAAAACACAAATCTATTAATTTGTATATATTTTACCAAATATTTATAACCACTAAATATATAAGATATAAGAAAATATTTAAGAATTCAATATATAAAAAATACAACATCCTGTTTTTTTTTAAACAAAGAAAAAAACCCTTGCAATGAAAAACTGGTAAAAAAATTGATATGGGTTCAAGAATTAAATAGGATCACATGCTATGAACCTTTTGTAATTTTTTGTTCCTTCTTTCTAAAAGCGAAGCGCGCAAATGTTTCCCCCAATGAAAATAAATTATAAATATAGACTGTAATAAAAAACTCGATAATTCGTTTGCAAAGAAATATAAAAAAGTAAATGCGTTGAATCTGTAGGAACTCGCATCAAAAATATGTATATTAATATTATTAATCTTATCTGTAACGAAATTAATTTTATTATTTATTTATTTATTTTAAAGAAGTTCTCAGAATTAAAAAAAATTAATGAAACAGGTTAAAAAAAATGGCGAGGAAAACGGGCAGAAATCGAACTTTTGGTTGCATTTATGGTGACCGTTTAGACAAGACCATGGTCTATGCGTCTTCGACTTCCGGGTGAATTCCGAGGTGAATTCCGAATGAAAGGGGGTTCTGAAATAAAATAGGAGGGGTGTCATCGACCCTTTCTGTCGGGAAAATTCAGGGGTTGACGCAGGGAGCTTCAAAACGAGAAACGAAGGGGAACACCCTCAAAGATTCGATGCTAAAAGCGATCGCGAGTTTCCCATGATGGCAGAACATCGCTTTTATATATTTCGAATTCGAATCAAAAGTTCTGCCAGCGCTGAATGAAATAAAATACAAGTATATTAAAATTAATATTTAAATAAAGAAAACACAAATTAGATACTTCAAAAATTTCAATTTTTAACCGTGAATATACAATTTCCAACTGAAACCGTGAAGAAATAGAATAAGCCTTCGTTAATGTATTTTATTGATTTATTTACGAGTAAATAGATACAATATATACTCGTATATCGCTGGAATCCTAAAATTACTTTTCCCACTTTTCCAACTTCCCTTTTGGATCAAAATTCGAATGATTTGAAAAAATTTCTTGAAACTCTTTAGAGGTTTTAAAACTAGACCCGTTTAAATGGAAATTAATTACAATTGATTAATTCTAACACGACACCTTGATAATAATCTGAATAATTTTCTGACATGTGAAATGGGAAATGTAATTTTGGATTCAAATGTCGACTGGGAATTTCTTATCGTCATAGACGAATCTGCGTGTTCTTATTGGGAGAAACGTTGTCCTAAATTTGAAAGAGTAAACGACCCTGTGAAGTACACAGAAAAAAAAAGTCTTAAATCAAGCCCAAAAGTTTAGTTTTTGTTACAATTTAAGTCAGTTTTTGGGCCTAAAACTAAATTTAAGCCCAAAAACTGGCTTAAATTGTAACAAAAACTAGACTTTTGGACTTGATTTAAGACTTTTTTTTTTCTGTGTAGAATTGGTTTCCTTTCGCCTCGTCGTTTATTCACTGATCCCTTATTGTTTTCGATTACAACTGGCCGGTTTCTTTACATTTCGATTCCCTGATAGGAACTGGGTCACTAAGATGGTGTTAGTGTTTGGTATTTTGCCGATACCAGGTAGAAGAAACAGGTAGTTGAATAAGGGCTGCGACTGGATGTGGTTGAAGTTCTGAACGTTCAAATAAACGAATTTTCATATTGATTAACACTAAATCCTATAAGGTGTCAAATTTTGATCCAACAGTAGATCAAAGTGACTAAATATCCTTATTTTTAAAAAGAATATTTGAATATTTAAGATAAGTATTTGAGTTTTGGATAAAAATTTGACACCCTGGGATTTACTGTGTCGCTTTTTAAATTGATTCATTCACATTGAAAATAATTCTGTAGGAAAGAAATTTGTAATGCCTATTTTTATTGTTAGATGGAACAATATTTTTGGATAAAATAGAATTGGAAAAAACTATTTCATTCATTTGAATGTTCAAAACTTGTTCATTGCGATTGGATGAAAATCACGTGCCAGAAATTTTAAACATTCAAATAATGAACGAAGTTTACTTTCTCAATTCTATTTTATCCAGAAATACTAAAATTGATAATAAAAATTACAATTTTCTTTCATACAAAATTATTTTCAATTGAAATCAGTCAATATTTTATACTATTTCTAGTTTAAATGCAGTCAATACAAAAATTCGTTTATTTGAACGTTCAGAACTTTTCAGTCGTTGGAAATCGCGAATTAGTTATATTCAAAAGCATTTAAAAGTGACTATTCAAAAATATTATGGAAAATACAGATTATACATATGTATATTAATATTTGAAAAGTACTAAAAATATGCGTGTAAAGTGTTGTAGAAAAAGTGCGGTAAACATTTCTTTTTGGATATTTGAAATTAATTTCAACTTCTCATCGAATTATTATTTTGAATTTATGAGTTCGACTTTATTAAAAATTTATATAGGATTTTTCTATTAATTATATCTGTTTGAATTTAATACAAAAAAGTTCGGTAAAAAAACTCGAGGGATTAATTATTTGGACTTTTGGCGTACACCCATTTCAATATTGCAAGATCTGTTTATAAAATTATTGAAATCATTATTATATCGAGAATGAGAACTAAATCTTTTTAATTCGAATTTTAATTTTTCAATTTGCTTCTTCTTTCATTATATAATTGATGAAATCGAGAGGATGGAAACATAATTCTCATAAATTTTTAAAATTTTATCCTTGGGGGAGACAGAAGTATTACATTTTTGAAACTAGTAATAATTAGTAGGAATTATAATATCCTCTCTTGTTTAAGAAGATTAATTAAATTAAATTTATTAATTTTATTTCATTTTTTAAAAGATATCATAATTCTCAATATAATTATATCTAAAACAGATTAATTCTTATGTCATAAATTTATAAATCAAGGAACGTTTTATTCTTTTTTTTACATTCTCATCTTTTTTAAAAACATTTATGTAAATTATGCGTGGAGCTCGATAGCAATTATAATTCTATTAGAAACAGATTTTAATGAGATTGCATGAGATTACATGAAATTGCCTGAGATTGCATGGATCCTGTACAACAGATTGCATTGGTAATTAACCCCTCAGTCAAACTTCAGATCGTTAATTAAGATTTCATTCTATTTGCTGTTTCTTACTGCTTTATTTTTATACAACTGTGAGCTGAAAATTATCTACATGTCGGTATGTCCTCCATTTACACGATTTTTCGGTTAAATTTCACAAGTACATTTTCTCATGATTTCATGAGCAACTTACATACTATATCGCAAGTTCATGACTTACATATTTTTTCCGAAAATTAATAGTTTCATATGTCAAATTCCTATTGATATTTGGAATAAAACCGTTTTTGAATATCATGATTCAGCGATTAAAACAAGAATCGTGCGTATAAATGGCGCAAAGCCGCGCTTCAACCCCGCGGTATTTGAATACAAATTCGACCCCTCGAGAACCCTGCAACCAAAATGGCCGGCACGAAAAGAATGGTGCTTTCTGCAACAGAAACAACAAATACATTTTCAAAATTTATTATTTATTAAATTCGTGCATCTCAAGATTTCATAATGAAAGAAAAAGAAAATGAGTAATAATGAACGAAGAAATTAAAAATTTTCTTGCCAATTGGTACTCATTATAAAGAATTTTAATTTTAAATAAATTCATACGTATTTCAAAATTGATTCTTATTTTTTTGATTTTATAGAAAAATATGTAATAAATATGTCGAAAATATTATTAATAATAATACATATAATAGTCATTGGAATATTAACAAATGTTGTTTGAGCAAATGTTTCGTTAAATAATCAAAGAAATATATTTTGATTCTAAAGAAATATTTTTCTGAGTCTCCGTAATATTAAAATATTCTTTAAGAACAAATATTTATAATAATAATTGTTTAATGAATACGATATTTAATCCTAAATTGTTTCAACTAAAATAGAAATTATTTTTCTTATTATTTAAGTTTTAATCGTGTTTGAATAATTTATTCGTTCTTTGATCTTGAACCGCAAACTATTCATTCTTATACTTTAGACGTTCAGAGAATTTCCGGGTATTAATATCACTGGGTCTATTGATTTTTTTCAAGGTCAAAAATAGAATGTTCTAGGTCTAGGTTCTGTATAGAACCTTCGATTTCATGATTTAAAATTTAGATCATTTCAGTTTTAGAATATCTCAAGTAGAAAAGCTTTGAACTGTTTATACATAATGCATTATGTATAAACTAAACAAAAATTTTTCGTCTAGAAAATAAAGAAAATATATAATAGTATATTTTCTTTATTTTCTAGGCGAAAAACTTTATTTATATAGAAATAAAGTTAAATTTCGTATTAAAGCTGTTTAAGATCTCCACTCAAAGACCTTCTAGCATTATGTAATTACGTAAAACAATTCACCCTCTTACTATTCTTGTTTAAAAATAAAGTTCCCCTCTGTCTGTAAAATATCGGTCGTGTAAATTTAACTTTAGATCAATAAAGTAATTGTTTCATTTGTTTTCTTGATGGTAAATATATATGTCCACAGAAACAAAATAAGCGTTAAGTAAATCAAGAACATTCTTTTCATCTCTGAACAATATTTTCTTGGACCTTCATTTAATAATAATTATAGAAATAATCGGTTTTCTTTAATCTTAAGCAAAGCGTTCGATTTCGAATTTCTCTTTAGATGATTTATTGATGAATATAAATCATTTAGTCATGACTCATGCAGAGAAAATTCTTAGGAAAAATTGAGGGAAAAACTTTAACAGAATGAAAGCCTATAGTCAGGAATTTTCAGGAGATCGGATAACAGACTCGTCGACACACAGAGGCCTGTTACAACAGTATGTCAGTTCTAGGAATCCATTGGCGTAGAAACTCGGAAAATAAACTAAACTTATTAAAATTTAAGGGCATGCTCTATGCTCCGAAAATGAAAAATTTTTCTATGGTCATAAAAACGAGAATAAAAAAGGGAAAGAATGCTGGAGGATATTGTTAAAAATAGTGTCGAATAAATTAAGTTACTTTCGATAATAATTTTCCTGTATTTTTCCAGATATATACGTATTCAAATAAATCAGACTTTGTAAAATACGATTTTTACACTTCGATTTATACAAATGAAAAGAATACAAAGGAGGGATGTCATTAGCATTATATTTTTTAATTGAAGATCGATTTGGTTTTCCTTTCGTATTTTTACAGAATTTTGATTAATTTCAACGGAAAGAATAAAAGTTTCTCAATTTCAATTTTCCCATTATCTCCGAAAATATTGTTTTTTGTTTGTTTTAAAAAAAAAGGAAGATTTTGAGTTATGAGCATATTTTTTCTAAATTCAATAGTTTTCCAGCAGGGAAAACCAGATTTTTATTTCCTACTTCGGCTCTTTTTTTACAATCTGAGAACACTTTAGCCACTCTCGAAACACATATTTTATTTATTTTGTGAAATTGAATCTTTATAGAAAATTTTCTCAATTGGAAAACTGGGATTCTCTTATTGACATCCGTCCTTTGTCCACTTCGACGCATGGAATTGTTTAGGGCTCGGATGGGAGAAGCCGATAACTAATTAAAATTTTCTGCCTAACTAATTGTAAGATTTATCAATTATTATTGGGTACATTTAATATTAAAGAAAAAATATTTTTTTAGAAACATAATCAACGTGTAAAAAAATTCATCTTCTTAAGAAAAACACAAAATCCAAAATAAAATATTTTTATAGGAATATTTGACCAATGATCTACCCTATAACCAACTATAACCCTTAATAAATAAACGAACATGAAATTTTTTTCGAAACCAAAGTGTTAGATTAATTAATAATAGAAATGCTATAATAAATATATAAAAATTTATTCAAGAAATGAAAAAAGGTATCTATAAATTTAAACATATCTCAGTAAAAATAGGAATAAAAATTTGTGTTTGGCGGGTTGAGTTGTGATTGAGAATGATTTGTGTTGTAAAAATAAAAAAGCAAGAGGAAGAGAAATTTTCACTTCGAAAAATAAACAGAAGACACCCCTGGCTCAGGGTGAAAACGAACTAGGGGTGACCAAGGAGATTGCTAGAGAATTTTCTAAGCACTCCCTTCGATAAGAATTCTAATTGGTGGACTTTTCGGCAGCCATCTTTTGTATGGGCGTGTTTTGTCGTTAATGCAGGGGGTGAATCACCCTACTTGCCAAAAAGCCTACACAGGGCCAGCAACCCCTCTCAGCCTTGCCCCTCTTTGTTTTCTCTCCTTCTATTCTCATCTCCTTCTTTTCTCACTATATCTTTCTCTTTTTTATTCTTTCTCCTTTGCTAGGCTACTAGGCCAGCTCTTTACATCTTTTTTTATGCTCCTCTTCCTGTTTCACCCCTTCCTTATCTGCTCTCTGCTTCTACTTCTCCCATCCACGAAATATTCTCCCCTCTACCCCAAGGAACCTTTTTCGGGACTCGAACTCTCACCCCTTCAACTTTTACGACCTTTGTCAGGGATCTAATGTGTGACAAACTTGTACACGCTACTTGTGATGGCAACGATGTCCGCGAGTTAGAATTAGAATAGGTGATTACGATTAATGATTATCAATTTAGTGATTAGGAATGATAATTATGGCTATAAGGAAGAATCGATATTGTTTTCAGTGTTTCAAATATGGTATTTAATGAAATATTTGGTTTATTAATCAATCAAACTCAGAAAAAAGTTTGTTTGAATCAAAGGTATAAAAGAAATATTGAAATTCTTTTGTGGAGGTGCTAGCGGAACGGACCTTCATTGCTATAGGGTCAAAGAAAAAATATCTTTGAATTAAACAAAATTTGTTTGGTTCAAAGATATTTTATTTAATTCAAAAAAATTGATTTCATCATAATAAACAAAAATTTCTTTGAATCAAACAAATTTTTTTTAATTCAAACAAATTTTGTTTAATTCAAAGATATTTTCTCCTTGACTCTATATCAATGACGTTTGTTTGATTCAAACAAACTTTTTTCTGAGTGTATTTCCAAATAATTAATAATATGCTTATAGCAGCAACAAAATTCCATCCAACAGGAAAATTTTTTTCCCAAAATTTCACGTGTGACTTCAATCTTAAATAAGAACGACCGTCACTCGTTTTACGATTAAATAATACATAGTGTAAATATTTTTCCTCTACCAACTTGAGTTTATGTTTAACTTTGCTGACACACTCAGAAAAAGACTTGTTTTAAATCAAAACTTTTATTTGAATAATACAAAGTGAAAATTTCATTATATTAAAGAGAACTTCCTCTCTTTTAAACTAATTTTGTTTCATTCAAACAAAGTTTAATTGATTCAAACAAAATTATTTTCAATTATTTTCATTTAAAGAAACTGTTTGTTTAATTCAAAAGAATTTGTTTGAATCAAAGAAATGTTTCTTTGACCGTATACCAAAACTAAAATTTTTTTGATTCAAAGAAACTGTTTTCTGGGTACAATGTTTAAACAGAAATCTTTATCTCTCTGAAGAAAACTTTCCTTGAACCAAGAAAAGTGTTTTGTTGGATATACAAATGTTTTAGTTGAATCGAACAAATAGTACGATTTCGTTAAAACAACCAAGAAATTTGATTGGATCAACCAAATATTTTGTTTGATCCACCAAACATTTTGTTATCCATATAATAAGAATATGGTTGAATGGTTGAACCAACCAACATTTTTTTTTATTTAAACAACCTGTTTTATGAGTATACACTGAGTTTCTTGAACATAACACAAATTTATAAATGAAAATATTTAAAAAATTTTAATTTAACTGATTAATTGAAAATCCTTCAGTTTAACATTTTTTAGAGCTTTAAATTTCACGTTTTTAATTTTCAAATCCCTTCAGATTAAAATTGTTCAGTTTTTAATGAATCTATTCTGACTATGTTTGCGATCGTTTTTAATTTGTATAATTTTTGACTTTTTGATTACCGCACCCGGTCGGGCCATGTGTGTTTCAAATGTCTGAAAAGTTCTGAAGGTTCAAATGAACGAATATTTATACAGTTATTTATACTTGTAATGTCTATTGTTATTTTTAGTTGGAACAATATTTCTAGACAAAATACAATTGGAAAAAAATATTTCGTTCATTTTTAGACATTCAAAACTTTTGGTACATTATTGTTTCAACAATTCCTTGTCTGGGTCGGATTTGGAAATACATGGGCAATGATTCAATTGCTAGGGTATCGATTAGGATTATCTCAATGATAAATATTTATTATTGCAAATATAAAAAGTTGGCGAAACCAAATTTTCTCTTATGATAATTACCACATGCCTTTAGGATAAAAAACGTTATGAGCATTCAAAATTGAACAGTTTCATCATTAATTTAAGAGATTTTCAATAACTTTAAAGGATTTCATGAAATTTAAAGAGATTTTTAGGAATTTTGAAGTTTTTCGTTGAATTTAAAGGATTTCAAATGATTTTGAGAAATTTTAAGAGAATTAGTGAAAAGTTAAGAGATTTTATGGAATATTAACAAATTTGAAGATATTTCGTGGAATTTTAAAACGTTTTTAGAAATTTCACGGAATTTTAAGAGATTTCCAAGGTTCTCGTGAATTTGAAAGATTTATACGAATTTTAAGTAATTTGAAGTGATTTTAAAGTTTATCACGGAATTTTAAAGGATTCTAAGAGATTTTCATATTTTAAAAAGATTTCGTAGATTTTTAGCGGATTTCAAAAGATTTCATTGAGTTTCAAAAGAAGAATTATTATTAAAAATTTGCTCGCATTTTTAATACTTTTCTGCCAGGAAAATGCCAAGGAAATTAAAAAATTGAAACTTGTGGCCACCCTGTAAAAAAAAAACCAAACATTAATTTGCAAGCGCTTAGAATTGAACAACTTGTCAACACACCGGTCAGAAAATTTATTTCACCCATTGATTTTGACCGCTTTTGATCTCTTTTTTATTTTAAATCATTTTATCCTAAATTTCGGTATTGTTTTGAATTTTTGACGCGGATAAAAATTTATTGAACCCGGAATTCGTTCGTATTGCACATGCCGTACAAATGTCGGATGCAAGGATTGTGCACATTGTGGAGTGAAGTGCATTACCCCCCACTCAATGTGAGGCGATACCCTCGCACTCTTCAGAACCCTTAGGTTCCCTCTCCAGTTTCCGGTACACTCTCCAATCCGGTGTCATGCGCACGATTCGCGATGCATCGAGTGCAGCCGTTTGCGAAAGAGGTGGAAGGTGCAGAATGAGGATTGGAATGCAGTCGGTGAAGTTGCATCGTTTTAACGAGTGGGGCGCCGATAAGGGGCGGATGATACGCGAGGAGAGAACAAGAGAAAGGGCAAGATTATCTCTGAAAACGACCAATCGCAAAGAGCATTTTGCTACGTACTCATGTAGGTTGCAATTTTTGCAAATTTCCCTGCACTTTCAGATTAAAACTGAAAAAAATGGTTCGAAATGATATTTTTTCAGCACAATTTGATGCTTCAGAAAGTCTTGCTTTTGTTATCACTCTTCATGGGAAATATCGAATCTGCAATAAAAATTCACAACTGCTGCAAATTTAAAATAATACCATTCACAAAATGTCTTGTCCTGCAATGCAATATTGCGGCAGTGTTGCTGCAATATTGCATGACAACATTGGAAACATTGTCGTTCAATATTGCTGGAAAGTATGAATCTTGTAGCAATTTTGCGCATTCAATATTTCTGCAACATTGAATTAATATTGAAAAGCAGTATTCCCAGTAAAATTCCACTGATTCTCAGTGACTTTTTTCTCACGATTTTCATCAGTGAGAAATCTACTGGAAATCAGTGAACCTCCACTGATTCAATTTTAGAGATTTAAAAGCGATTAATTAAAAAGAAATTAATTCAACGAATGGAAATGAAATAATTTATTTACAAATGAGACAAGAGGTGGAGGGAGGGAATTAGAAAGATCAAGAAGGAAAAAGATTGTCATCTTTCGTAAGGAACTTATTCCAGCCCCTGAATTTTGTCATCACTGGATCCTCCATGAGATCCGCTTCTTTTGTAAGACGACCCAACTTTTTTCTTGCGATTTCACAGCAACATAATGCTTTCCCCATTGGATGCGCTCGTTATCCCGGCTATTCGTAACGGTCGCAGCTGCCACGCACGAGGAAATGCCAAAGAAGTGGGTAAACCTTACATAAAATACAGAATGATTAAAGGAGGAAGTAACGACGAGAAAAATTACCATCAGAAAAATAATTCAATGTAAAAATATCTTCGGTTAATCTCTCGTTTTTTAAATTTAAAAACCACTAGACCAGAGAGACTATAATATAGGAAGTAACCTCATTGTCCTCCTCAGAAACTCAAATTTTTTAACCCCTGTTTTTCAATTCGTTTTTTGTATTCAACAGATGCACATATCCTCATTAGTGATGCTAAACTTCAAGGGAAAAATAAGGCACCTATTATCTATTTACGTTTGACTTTTAAATTATATCTAAAAATAGCTACCCCAACTTCAATGAATAAATATCTAAGCTAATTAATTTTTATAATGAAAAAAGCATAATTGAAATGATTTACTGATTTGATTGGAAACCTTTGAATGAAAAATGAAAAGTTTGATAAATCGAACTAAAGTGGGGAAAAATTTAGGGAAAAATGATGCAAGCTAGGTCGGAATTAATTGTCTTATGGCTGAAATAAATTTTCTAGACTAGAGTTGAAGAATAGATGAGAGTGAGAGGCCTAGAAAAATAGTTTGGGACAGAGGATTTCGTTTGGAGAATTGAAGGGGAGTTGCAAAGCCAGCTGTGCTGCCGTAATATAACGAACCTAAATCTAAACGCAGGCACCTACTACCAATAGAAGCCAACTGTTCATTAGTCTGTTAGTACAGGCTGTTTCAAATTATCGCAGGAAAATTCTAGTCCCGCTGCCAATCATCCTAAAAGTCACTTTCAAAATCCCAACAGACTGTCATTCTATGGTCATTTGCATTTCCGCTATCTGATTTACGACGACGCTCTTTTACCTGAGAAATTTTGGAAAAGAAAATACCCCGGAAACAGTGAATAGTTGAATACGCGTACCGATATTTCCGTACGAATAGCTGGATTTATTCTATATAAATGTTGGAAATGGAAAAAGGTCGGCTATTGATTTCTAGTATTTTTAATTTTCTACCGAAATTTCAGTACAAATAATCGAATATTTTCGGTATGAATAGCATTTTCAATTTTACAATATTCTGTTGAAAGTAAAAATATTGTAACGAATGAAAATACCATTTATTACTGCCTTCCTTTTTGTAATCCAGAATTAATCATTCTTTTCGATACAGTTTCCACAAAAGTTAAAGGAATACTGGATTCTCGATTTTCTTGGCATTGAATTTGATTTATAAAGTAGAAAATTTATATAAATTAGAACAATTTGTGGGGATTCTATTATTTCTTCCTGGGCAATGCAGAAAACCCTCTGGCGACAGTAATGGTGCAAAATTTCTTTTGCGAAAGGCAGTTGCTTTGAGGGCAAGTTAGTTCTCTCCTAAATTCTAAATTACCGACTGATACTATTTTAAATGATAGTGTTGGTAATATATCGATTAAATATTTTTTTAATTCTTAGATTTACTTTTAAAGATTGTTAGTAAATTTATGGTCAAAAAAAAAAAAGATTACTCATATGAAAATTATAAATTATATTTCAACAGAATTAATTAAATTTGAACCATAATTTTAAAACATTCAAAGAAACTTAACGTTTCAAAAGTATTTCGGGTTAATTCTGAACAAAATTTATTAAAATTCAGTTAAATTGAAGGCGATAAATTCTATTTTTTTTTAATTCAAGAGATTAATATCTCAAATTGATTCTAAAATGCTTAATCAAAATGTAAATTATACCTGAATATTAATAATTATGCAATATCCAAATTCCAATTAATTAGAATTAAAGTATGTATTAGAAGAATTAAAAATCTTCCACTCCTATAATATCTGAGAAGATATTTCGCTAAGATTTCAGTTTTCTAGGAATGTAAAAGCGACCGTTTTTAGAGCAGATTAGTTTCTTTTTTCGTTGAAAGAATTTCCCAATTTTCGAGACTGCAAAAAAACAGACAAGTTAGAAAACTGTTAGTGATGATTGAAGAGAAAAAAAGAGAAAAACAAATCAAGCGAAAAGAGACGGTGAGAAAATGAAAAATGTGAATAAATAGAAAAAGGGGCCTTCTGTTGGAAAAAAAAAACGAGAGAGATAGTTTGGGAAACGTTTGAACGTTTGAATAGACCGGTATCGATTGGATTGGTCATGGGATCGAAGTCTGTAAAAGTGTATACTGAGCGTCGAATTCTTCTCTTTGCATGAATGCCTCTAAAAAATTTGTTGAAACCTTTCATAAAATCCGAGATAAAATCATTGTTACTCTGTGGGAAATATTTCGTAACTCGTTTGAATTTTCTAAAATAACTCATAAAATCCCAGGAATTTTTTCTATCCTAACGTCAGATTGAATATCAAAACGCCTGAAGCCCTCTGAAATAATTCTCAACTATTTTTTATCTACCGTCCGATAAAAATTATCTAGCTCCAGATTATCTGACGGCGGATAAATTTTGTTTTCGAGTGGATAAAAATGCAGTAATATTTCTCTTCACTCTACAAATGAAAAAGATTCCTGAGATTTTCTGTGAAATATTTTATTGAAGTAATATATAATAAAATTCTCGAAAGCGCAAAAAAAATTGACAAAAGATATTGTTGAAAATTAAGTAAAATTTGATATTAGAAGGTAAAAATACAAATTTTCAATCCTACTTAAGTAAAACGCGACCCTAAAAAATCTCCAATAAAAATATTTTCTTAATTTCGCTCCAGCGAAGAAAGTTGTTGTTTTGGTGTCTTGATAATAATTGACCAGTATTGGTATGTTTCTTCAAATTCCAAACAGACGACTCCATTATTAAATGTTCGTTGAACCGAGGCAATCGAATGATTTTACAAGCTACGAAGGGCTGGCACGCGCTGTCTAAAATTATTATGAGTCAAGCCAGCAGGAAGAATTGGAATGGTAGGGGTTGGGGGTTTTAGGGGGAGGGAGGGTTGAGAGTGAAAAGGAATGAGAGAAAAGGAATGAGAGAAAAGGAAAGAGAAAAGGAGAACGAGTGATAAAGAGTATGAAGCAGGGTGGAAGGGTGGAGGGAGGATTGAAGGTAAGGGAGGAGGTTAGTAGGGGAAGTTCAGAGTGAAAGAGAGCGCGATAGAGGGTAAGGACAGGGAGAGGAAAGGTGGGGAACACGAGGGGACCGCGAAAACCGGAAACTGTACAGAAATAGAGACGACGTCTCTCAAGGTTTTTCCCTTCACCAGATACGGTAAACCCCTTTCGAATTCAAAATTCTTGAGCGCCTAGATGCCACCAAGCGAGCTTTCAAAATACCCTGTATACTTGAATAGCTCCCGATTTTCAAGATTTAATGGAGAGATAAGAGGGTGTATTAAAAATAGATCTCTAAGATCCTTTATTTGGACAAATCTCAGGAACTTTGAAAGTTTATGGTTCTCACATTTATATTAGAAAATTAGAATAACCGACAATGAGCTGTATGCAAACTTCTTGCTGAGTCAAGCTATATTTACATGAGTTTAAAAGCGTCTTGGGTTTATTCTTAAAACATCTATTCACTTACATTAAATTCACTATTCAAATCCCACTTCGATACAAAACTTCGTCTAAAATTATTTTTACTAAATTGATTTTAAAATACGTAAGATTATGATAAAAACGAAGTAGGGACTTTTAAACCTTTTGATTATCCTTAACTATAAAATAAAATACAAAACATATAAATAAATATATAAATACTGTAAAAGAAATACGGTTTCTTTTTAAGTATAATCATTTTTAAAATTTTAACTAAATTCGGAAGTTTCTTGAGTATTTGGAATTAATTCAAGTGCATTCTTCTATATTGAAATAAATTCAAAGTAAATTTATTATTTTCTTTCAATAAAAAAGCTGAAAAGTATAAAAGCGTCTAACTAAGAGTATAAAACGAAATTAGGTATTTCTCTAATCCCAATTGAAATAGGCAAAAACACCCGTTAGATTTTGCAGAAGGCCAGCGCGCGCATTAGCAGCTCGTAGCAGAAACTGGCAGAAGCAGCGGCGAAAACCGGCATGCAAAAATGCACCAATCAGGTGCACCAACGCCCGGTCATTTGGGGGTACCACGTGGTGCTCCTTGAGCCAATCGTGGCTGCGCACTCGCGAATTTCAAGCGGGCCCGGTCTGTGTGTCGCTGCTCGGCGTGCCGCAACAAGCTAATGCAAATAAAAAAAAAGCGCACATAGAAGACGAAGAAACGAGTTTGCATCGGATCGCGCGTCGTCCCGAAGAAGCCCGGACAACAGCGATCGGAGTCAGCCGTGCTTTGGCCAGAAGAGCCGAAGGAAGGAAAGGAGAGAGTGCGTGAGAGTGCCCAGAAGTCTGCGAATTTTTTCGGTTTTCAACTCAAAAGGAACCCCTAATCCCAAATTCACAGAAGCGGATATTCATCTCAAGAATCAACATCTCCAAGCCGGAAAGACAACTGCAAGAATAAATCGTCGAAAAATCTACTCTGTGCGCGTTTTTAACATCAATTTTAATTTGAGCATTTTTCGAATTGGCCGTTATTTCAACTCCGTGATTTCATTCTCAGTATTCCTCACTTGTTTTCCGATTTGTGCATTCTTTACAAGTTCGAGAGTCGAATGTTTTGCGAGACGATAAAAAAATCGAGAGCAGACAGCTGACACGTGATCGTTGTCAACTTCAGCTTGTTTCTTAGTTGGCAGTATCATTTATTTTTTTCTTGACGAAATATTAGGAGGTTCGGTTCGTTTACTTGTCGTGGCTTCCATTGGCTTGTCCCGTGGTGCGAGAGTTGCAAAACGCGCGGGAGCAACTAAACGTCCTCGTGTGTTGTCGGTGAAAAGAGAGAGTCGTAAAAAAAAAAAGTTTTGTTCGTTATCAGACGTTATCGGTATCCACGTGCCCGAGCGCCATCTCGGAAAAACCGCCACCATAGCAGCGTTAAAAATTGAGCAGGGCACAATGTCGAAGCTCTACGTGGGCAATTTGCCAGCGGATTGCAACGAAGCTGCCTTGAGACAACTTTTTCAGGAACACAGCCTCTCGTGCACGACAATTCTTGTCAAACGAGGTGGTTATGCTTTTGTCGATTGCACTGATCAATCCACGGCCGATCGGGCGATCGATAAGCTGAATGGTGAGTTCGGCGAAAATCCAAGGAAAATGCTTCTGCCAGCTTCAAATTTTTCAACGCTTTTGCAGCTTCATCGCAAATAAAAAAACTGCTTTCTTCTGCTTATCTAATAATTTGCTTATCTAACCATTTTCCCTGCTTCCTGCTTTTAGTTAGTAGAAAAACAAAAAAAGATTGGTTGGAAAGATTGACAAATAAAAGAAATCGACGATTGAGAAAAGATCAATTTTGTTAAATTAGGTTATATGTAACTGATTTTCAGTTAGAGAATCCAGAGCGTCTCAAATAGATGGATTTTTTGCTGATGACAAATGAGAAGCAAAATAGTTCTTTAAGTAATAATAAAATTTTTTATCTTGTTTTTTATCTTTATTTTTCTTTTTTTTTCTCGCTGTAAAATAAATTGCTGATTCCAGAACTCACAACCATGGTTTTTTAAGCACGCTTACGCTAAAATACTTTCACCCAGGTCGGGAACGAAGGTTCATTACATTTTTCTGTAGAGGTGGGAAAAGGGCCTGCGTGCGCAAAGAAAATTTCCAATGGGAAAAATCGTGTGTCCTTTTTTTTTTTAGAATATTGTTTTTTGGAAAACCAAACCTCAAAATTGCTTCAGCTAATTCCTTTATTTTCCTATATTGCTTTGCCGCTTATTTTTCTCACTTTTGTCTAATATTTATTTTTAAGATTATGGTTTTTATTGTGATAGAAAATATCGAGATTGAGTGAACTTGTTTATATTTTTGGAGATATGAGACATTTGCAAATATTGGAAACGAATTTTTATTAGAAAGAGATATAATTCTTTTACATTTTTTTAGATACTTTTTAAATTGAAATCCAGTGTTATTTGTTTGTGAATAACATTTTCGTGTTTGAAAACTGCTTTATTTCAATAAAATCTGTATTATTTTAATTAAGCCCGAAAGGGGAAAGACACGGTCTATTTCAAAAAGGGGATTTTTTCGGTCGAATTGTGTTAAATTAAGTCGACAAGTTATTAAAATTCTTTTAGAATAACATATTATAATTCTTAAAAATTAAATTAAAATAACTTCATTACTAAGAATTTAGTTTTATTATTATATTAAGCAGAATTAAACAAAAACAAAATATCTAGTTGTAGAGGATGAGAACCTCTACGAACGACCTCGAAAATGCTTCCGCCGAAAATGAACAGTTCCTCGTCCTCGCTCGAACGAACGTTTCTAATCCAGGAGTTAGAAAGTTAGATAGTAAAGAATTTAATAAATATTACAAGAATTAAAAAATTACTACTCTTTATTTTAGATATAATAATGTTTAAATCTATGTTTTAAAATAATTAACTCGCTTCTTTTTTTCCATTAAGAAATTATTGACATAATCAGTTTTTTCAAAGAATTCGAATAATATTTATTAAATTAATATTATCAAAAATAAAAATAACATTTTAATATATTAAATTTATTTATAAACAGAAATTTAATTAAGGGTAGCGAAAAAAAAAATATATTTTAGTGAGAGTGGATTTATTTATCCTATCTTTTGTCCGTTAAAATTAGGAGATAGTGCTGAGTGTGTGAAATTAGACTATATAAATTTCTCAAAAGGAAATTTCTTTTATGTATTCAATATCATAGAATGAAAAGATTAAAAATGTGGGCTTGTTAGTCAATCGACGCGCGAAAAGCCTATCTCCACATGGTGAGAGACTTACGCATGCCCAAAATGGCGGCCAGCATTTCGTTGCCGGCAAGGTCACGCGTGTTTCGCCTTTTAGATAAGCCCTTGTTAATCTCCATCATCGAATATTCGAAATTAAATTAATTATTTTCATTTTTTTAAAGATATTTTTCAAATTTAAGTCTTACATCCTTTTTGATACTGTTTACTGCAAAATGATCCAAAATTTGAATCATGCCTCTATTCGGATTTCAATTCTGTTATTTCGGTATGAATAGTATTCACAGCCTTGAATTTTAATCATCTTTCTTTAATCCCAAATTCAACTTAAAAACTAGAAGTTTTACTTCTAGAGATGCAAACTTTCAGTTAGAGTCCAAAAATTTTTTAAATGTTTCAATTTCTAAATGTATTCAATATTAATATTTTTCAAACTTTGAACTCTTAAAAGATTTAATATATCTCTAATAAATTATAGAAGTCGATATGAAAGATTTTAATTAATATTATTCTTATTATTAAGAATGAGTATTAAATAGCCATAAAATGGTGATTATAATACTTGAATTTTGAAATTTAGGGAAATTTCTACAGCTGTTTTTTTTTTTTTAGAGTAGTTTATGAAATTTTTGGATAGTATGCAATACGCATTCAAATAAACCGGCTAATCGGTTATAACCACACTCGTCACGTCTTGTAAATGCCAAAACCGGGCGGATCCAGATCATAAATTTCATGACGATTTTGTACAAAAGTACTCTGTCGTAGGAACGCAACCGCACTCACAGCCTCTTTTATAAATGGCCATATACAGACCATATAGGACTATATTTATACATTCTACAAGATGAAAATCAGTGACAAAGTGGAGGGAGCTGAAAATAATATGTATCAGCTTCAAGGCCTATTTCGTATCGTATTATACATATACTTTTTCATGAGAACATCGATTGATCTCATCGTCTCCTTTCTAATCAATTTTCCCTTCCTCATTACCACGCTTCTCATTCCACAAACTCCACAATAAATTCATAATATCGTCGAAATAAATTTGAAATTTATGCAAACCCATAAAATGAATCTTGTGATAAAACCATCAGTTCTTTAATATACCGAAATATTTATTAACTATTTATTCATATTTACGGAGTGTTAATAAATTCGAAAATAAATAATCAAAAATATTCAAAAATTTAAAAGACCGTGGGAAAAAAAGTACTCGCATTTGTTCTCCATGAATAATATTTTTGTTTTGGCAATATTTTGCAATATAAATATTCCCACCGATAGTAAATCGTAAGTCAAGTCATCCTTTGAGTTGATTCTTTTCATTAAAAACAGGAAATGTATATTGACTTAATTTAAATATTCAGTGTTGCAGCACTCGTGTTGAGAATCCTATATAAGAATAGCTATAAAATGAGTCCGTGATAACGGCCGGGATTCTGATTAAGTGATTATGTCTCTAGCGTAACGAAAGCGCCATATTTAACTCTTTGAGATAAGGAAAGAATTTTAAAAGCGATACTAAGAAATCCCTTCCTTATGCAAATAAATTATTCCCGCATTGCATGGTATAAAGGTAGATGAACTTTTTATTATGTCAAGATAAACTTGGTTACAAAACAGAAAAGAAGTCACGTAGATTCATAATACTATTAGGGTATCTAGCGGATCGAGAAACCGGGAAAATCCCGGAAATTTTATTTGACAGGGGAAAACCGGGAATTTCATTGACTGAAAAGTTCTGAACGTTCAAATAATGAACGAATTTTTGTATTGATTGTATTTTAAACTGGAAAAAGATTTAAAATATTGATCCATTTGCATTGAAAATAACTCTACTCGTAATTCTGTATGAAATAAACTTGTGTTACGTGTTATTTTTAGTTAAAATAATATTTCTGGATAAAATAGAATTGGGAAAAAATATTTCGTTCATCTGAACGTTCAAAACCTCTGGTACCGGGAATTTTTTGTATTTTATCGAAAACTTGACTTTTTTATGTTTTATCTTATTTTTATTCCATTTCTACTTTATCAAATTCTGTTTCATGAAATTTTTAAAATATTTTTTTTCAAAAATTACAAAAATTGGTCGGAGGAAAAAAAAATTCAACCTGGAAAAACCCGGGAATTTTAAATTGTCTGTCCATGAAATTTGAATCATCACCGATGGTGTCTTATTACATACAGTACAATTATTTTATTAGTGCTTTGAATTCAAAGACGGAGATAAACCAAAATGAAGATTGTGAAGATAATTTTCTCGTTATTCTTGAATCGAAACGAGTTTATCTATACATAGTAAGAGGCAGATTCCTCAAAGAGAATCGCCGATTGATACCTATCGCTGCTTCGGTTCTTTGAAGCTAGAACAAGTTTTCCTGCTTAGATCGTAACCTAAACTTGGATTTAGCCATTTAGGTCAGGCTAGGTTTTATGGTAGTACCGCATCATGGACAAGCTAGCGCTATTCGATTCGCGTCTTGTCTCGTTTTCTCAGTCTTTTCACACAGTCTCATCTCTGTTCGTGTGAACGGGCCTTATTTTGTGTATGAGTGCTTGTATTTTTCCTATGAGAGCGGCTGTGCAGTCAGCTGCTCAGAGCTTAGCTTAGACCTTAGAACCTTTTAAGCAAGGGTTATAGACTCATTTTCGTGCCAAAATGATTAAATTAAAGTCTTTAACAGAAAAACGGTACTTAATTATCCATTGAGTTTTGGACTATTTTTATGGGACCTATATCGCATAAAATTAATTTCAGTTTAAACAAAGAACAGAGGAATTTTTTCTCATCAATCTGATTCCGTCCTATATCAGGAAGATCGAGGAATGAATTTTATGCCGGAAGTAGGAAAGTAATTAAACCGTCGAGCCGGGACGCGTTTACCAAGAAAATCAAGCATCTTGGTTGTGAGTTGTAAAGCGGCGGTTCTCTTATAACAGGTAACTTTTTCGGTGGGCAGGTGGTCTCGATCCAGCACGCGACAAATCAAGCCAAGCCTGAGCTGGTATAAAACTTGAGCCAAATAATAAAAAAGACATACTATAAAAAAAAAAACTGAAAACAAAATAAAATGCTGGCCTCTCGAGCTCACGAACATATTTGAATGTGCACCATGCAGAAAGCAGAAAGATACGACATTCAGGAGAGACGGTGGTGGGTATATAATTGCAGAAACGAGAATCCAACCAAAAAATACTCTAATTGTTCCGATAAAACCTAATTGTCAGGAGTCGGCTGCTTCAAGAAAAGAAGAGGAATTCTGAATTCTTGTTTATAAACTTATATTGAACGCTCCTCAATCACAGGTGCAAGTTGAATCGTTACAATTAATTTTTTTTCGAGGAGAGTAATTTTTCCGAGTCGCTTTTTTGGGTAACTGATATTCCCTTTAAAGTATTTCGGAATTAATCGAGGAATAATAAATCTCCTAGAATCGTAATAGTAAGTAATTTAAAAAATTGAAATTTGAGTTTGAAAGGCTTTGTTGAGTATTTCTGTGACAAATAGTATTTCTATTTTGAATCTCTCCTAGATTATATAAAAAAAGGGGTTGACTTGGTTGAACTCTTGTTCATACTGACAAAATAAACCTGCAGTTATTTATTCGTTAAATAAAAATTCAAGAGGCTTCCCTAGATGGTCTTTTGGTGGAAGTCTGAGGCCTTGATCAGAGCTAGATCTTGAGATTCGGGATTCCCCGAAGGCCTTCGATCTGGTCTTGACCTTGATGTTGGACTTTCGAGTTGAGAACCACGATGTGACATGGATCATGAATGAATCCGATTTCAGACATTACACACGCTCGTATTATTTTCGTGCAAGTTTCGCGAAGTTTAAGTTTACAACCCGTAGATTTATAACTATGATTGTTTGCATCGGTCAGCAAACATAAGATAACGCCATTGCACTTTTTAATTGACGCAAAAAGGCGTAAGTAATTAGTGGCGAACCGTGCGTCGAGAGACTGCACTCAGGAGCAGGTGAAACATTCTCGTTAGGCTCTACCGATGGTTAGAAAACCCTCAGACTATAAACTGTCGATAATAATACCATCAGCATAAAAGTTGCAATTAAAACGTATTCAAATTAGGCCCAAAAATAGCCAGGCAAATACAATTTATGCCACTTTTAATAATTCACTTTTCAAATTCGATCATATCACATATATTGACATCAAAAATTTCGAATTTTGTGTTATGTTCAGTTGCATAATTTCAAGTAAGTTAATTAGTTTAGAATACAGTTCTGTCAGCTATATGTGTATAGTTATCGTTTGTACAAGAACTCCAACTTGCGAGTAGTCAGCAAATCTGAGATTCCTGGGATTCACGTTGCAGAAAGCTTGTCAAGTACAAAGCCGTGAAGAAATTTTAATCTCTTCTTTATGAGGAGACTTAAAAATCTTTATTGAAGACAAACAAATTTTTCCATTAATTCGAAGTATTCTTTATTAAAAATTATTATCTTCATCCTTTTTCTCATCAAAAGAAAATTCTTTTCCTCGCCTTAGTCCACGGCTTGAAGTCGTTATTTTCATTACGTGTTCTGGAATTTTATTGCCAACATTAGGATTTTTACGATTCGCCTTTGAAATTTTTTTTTTTTTTTTCAATACATCCGTTCTATTTTTTATTACCCTACACTGAAAAAAATGGTTTAGCTGTCCCAGCTAGACGTATCGCTGGATTTCGTAACTCCTAGAAGTGTAGCTGTATGAGCTACATTTCTAGCTGTGTTGCCTAAATGTCTAGCTTTTTTAGTTAAATTTACCATCTAGAAATTATCTAGGTAAATTAACTAGATAATTTCTAGATGTCAAATTTAACTAAAACAGCTAGACATTTAGGCAACACAGCTAGAAAT